>JALBCR010003903.1:0-68702 GCA_030710515.1 Abscondita cerata | reverse complement strand
GGATTGCCATGGAGTAATCATGATTGATTTTTGGATAAGGGTAGAACAATAACTGGAGATTACTATTTGACATTACTGACCACTCTACGGGAAACTATTAAAGAGAAAAGACGCGAAAAGCTATCCAAAGGTGTTTTGTTTTTGCAGGACAACGCCCCTGCACACAAATCTCATGTTGCCATGCAAAAAATTCGTGATTTAGGGTTTGAATTACTAGAACACCCCCCTTATTCACCCGATTTGGCTCCGTCCGATTATCACCCTTTTCCTCAACTGAAAAAAAGTTTAAAAGGTCGTACATTTTCTTCCAACAAGGAGGTAATAGAAGCTGTGGAGGTCTGGTTTGCAGAGCAAGAAGAAACATTTTTTTTCAAAAGTCTAGAGACGTTGCAGGTTCGCTGTAATAAATATATCCAATTAAGAGGAGAATATGTTGAGTAATAAAATATTTTGACATTGAAATTTTGTTTGGTTCTATAGTAGGCTAAGAATTTTTCAATATATCCTCGTAGAATTCAAGTAATTTGAAAATCGACGTACTTAACTGGTGTTAACATGTTACTGCACTGACAATTCTCCAATTGATTAAAGATTGCTTGCAGCTGCATCAGTGTCCGACAAGAAAACGGATTCTATCAGACGTTTTCAGACTTTGATTTGCAGGTCGGGTTTAGATTTGATAAGTCACATATTAGGATTGACTGTTCGAAATAGAACTTATATGCGTCCATAACTCAGGTAATAACCATGTTTTAAATAAAAAAAGGTATTTAATTATAACCTACAATATTAAAAGTGTATAAATATACGAATACAATTTTTATGTTACATACAACAAAATTTCCAACATACTCGGGCTTTACAATTTGTGATTAAGTGCAAACCCTTGAATTCTTGTTTTTTAGTTCAATTTTAATCCAAAATTTAATATAAATTGAGCGTTAAATATTGGTCAAATGTTACATCAGAGAAAATTTGTGTGGTTATATTCCCTAGAAGGCTAGAAGGTTATATTCTCAACATTTGTCATATGTCATATACGACGCAATGGACCTGCCCTCTCCTGTTATCAAACATTAGTAAATTTTAACGCCCTAGGCCGGTAATCAACGATTTTCCGGCCGATTTTGACTATTGTAAAGTTAATGTTTCTGGACGGAGGCCTGAAAATAACTATTACATGACGTTGAAGACCAAGAAGTCTTCGACAGGTTCATTAAAGACGTGTGCGACATTAAGGTATGTTATTTTGTATAATTTTAAAATTACTTTTCTCACATATGGATTACAGTTTGGTAATAATCAAACATTAGAAGATTCATCTTAAGATTTATTTACAGTCTTGGATACGATGCTGGGAGTTGAAACTAACACGTTCGAAGTAAGTTTTTGATTTATTTTTACAAATACGTGTTTACGTATGTTTAGACCTGATAATTACTAATTAGAAACTGTGTAAAATGCAACTGATTACTTTATACAAATGTTTTAATTTAAAATCAATAAACCAATTCAAATATTATGCAACTCTTTAATCCATATATAGTAGTTCAGTAAATAGAATAATCATAGAAAATAAGTTAACGAAAGAAAAATAGAATGTGTTTTGCTAGTTTATTTTTTTATCTACCAAAGCTTAGGGTGTAAATGTAAAATCTTTATTAACTTTGAACACTACTTTCAATCGAATAAACATAATAAATGTTTCATTTAAATACCTACTTAGAAAATTTATTATTAAATTTTACAATTTAGTGATACTCAGTTACATTATGTTTTACATTTCTGTTTCAAAAAAATTATTGGTGGAATAGTTAACGCAGAGCTTACTAGTTGTATATCAAAATTTTTAAAACGATTTGTATTATGTGTATTAAAATAATTTTATTACTGTTTTAAAGAAAGAAATTTTAAAACCTAAGTTCATTTTTTCTTTCTTGTATCGTAAACACAATATTTTGTTGAAACATCGTAAACAGAAAAATTGACTACCATTAAATTTTTACTGTCACGTTTTAATGAAAATGGTTTAAATATGTAACTGTAATTTTTTTCAGTGAATAAACTAGTTGATGTACATTTTCCTAACAACGTTTTTAAAGAATTGAAATTTGTGATACACGCAGTTTAAGAACCAGATTTTGTTTTTCATGCTGTATTGTTATTTTTCAAAAATTGATTCATCCATCCCAGATATATTTTTCTAAACTTATTGAATAGACATGTAAAATAGTGAGAAATATACACATTTTTATTATTTTCATCTTGTTTATTAAATGTTTAATCAAACGTCATCTGTTTACAAAATAGCGTTAAGTGATTGTGTTTGTGTATTAGTTTATAATGCACAAGAGTGAGAAATATACATGTTTTTATTCTTTTCATCTTGTTTATTAAAAGTTTAATCATACGTCATCTGTTTACAAAATGGTGTTAAGTGATTGTGTTTGTGAGCTAGTTTATAATGCAAAAGAATGAGAAATATACATGTTTTTATTCTTTTCATCTTTTTGATTTACAGTTCTTCCCATCTTAATCATCCTACATTTTACAACATCATACATCATTCAATCATTCATCTTAATCAACCTTTACAGCTATATACAGACTTCACATTTAATTTTTTCATTGTCGCCGTAGCCTAGTGGTTAAAGCCTTGGCTCGTTAATACAATGGTTGCAAGTTCGAATCTCAACCAAGTTTTTTTAAATACATAAAAAAACTTTAGGACGCCATGTTAAAAATTCAAATTGACCGCCGAAACATCCGCCATGTTGGAAATTCAAAACCGGTCGCCGAGACATCCGCCGTGATGGAAATCAACAACAACAACAACAGCCTAATGAGGTGAGAGGCCGTATTTGCCATTGACGTCTTCAAAAACAAAAACAAGTACTTAAATAGATTGCCTGCGTCAACAGCCTGTTGACAACAACAGCCTGATGAGGTGAGACGGCTAATTAAGGAACTGCCTGATGAGATAAGAGGGGCCTCAATCTGTCAGCCTTCTACTAAAATCATTTTTCCCACAGTCAACTAATTTATGGTGTTGCGTTTCCCAACACATTTGATAAAAACACTAAATAATAGTACTTCAATACAACACAATAAGGTATTTTAAATGCGATAAAAAAACAAAAATTATTCTCTGAAATAATTGAACAGAAATGTACAATATTTTTACGACTTGCTCTTTGTAGTCAGTTCCGTCACTCCTCTTCTCATTAAAGACAAAATACTTCACAATCAAAGGTAATTGTTTCAGCGTTGTTGCTTCATTTAAAATTTAAATTCTCACAATGCAGACTAAATTGTTCAAATTGTTTCCACGTTGTTGTTTTCAACGTGTAAACTGGTGTAAGATTAATTATATTTGTATCAATTGTCAAAGTAGAATTTATACTGAAACGGTCCAATTTGTTTATTTATAGATTTGTATTGACAATTTTGATGTTATTTTTAAATGCGCGTTTAAATTTAAAACCAAAATTTATTAACGAGGAATTTTATGAAACGTTAATAATCGGTCGAAAAAGTTACTAGTTTTTTTTTTCATAATTGTGTCATTGAGAAAAACAGAAAACACATAACTTTTTATCCCGCAATTTATAAAAAAATGTTTAAATTGTTTTTAATTATGATGATGTCTACTATTTGATAGCTCTCTTTCATTTCCGGTCAAACCGAAAGCGGATATAAAATTTTATAGATTTTACATAAGAAAGTCTTGCTGTAAATCTCACAAAAGGATGACTATGGAATACTATGGCAAAGATACATTTCTAGTGAAGAAGAGAACCTCGGATAATCCACGTGGTAAATGAACTAACTTGAAAAATTTAACATAAAAGTAAGTAAATTTTTAAAGCTCTTTAGATCTTTTCGAACCTTGAAGGAAATACGGCGAGTTCCATTTAAAAAAAAGTAAGTTTATGCCGCCACAACTTTTTGAAACACCCTAAATTGAATAATCAAAAATTTTTTAAAATCTGTACTCAATAATTGTACTAAATTTTTAAAACTTTAAAAGTTATATTTTTTCTAACGATGTTATCCTCTAATGCCAGAAGTTTACGCCACCCTGTACATACAAGAATATCTTCAGAGTATTATAATTACATAGTTCAAATCAAAAGTCTGTTCCTCCACTACAACTTTAATTATAATGCACAAGAAATTTTATGTAAAATCTAAGATACCTCAATTTTTGCATATAAAATACAATATCTTTCGGTTTTCATTTACCGTTTCCATTAACTTATACCCTACATGTACTATTCTGTTTAAAAGCTAATTAATTGTAGTAACAATCCCTAAAAATGTAAAATTGAGGCTTCTATGGCCGAAGTCATTATTGAAACAAAAACGTCTTCCGGGATTGAACCGTGTCGAAAAGGTAATCGTAGTTGCCAACGTTTTGCTACCTATTGTATGAGGCTTTGTCAAGGCAAGAAACTTGAAACAAAACACGGTTCCAAGTCTATCGTGGCTGAGCGTCATTTCGATACTGATCTCAAAATTGATTTTGATAATTCCGCTTTGATTGCCAAATCTTCTTTCTTTTTTAATAGAAAAATCAAGAAAAATATAGAAATCATTAAGCATCCAAACAATTTTAATCGCGACCGTGGTTTCAAACTTTCATCGGTATGATTCTCATCGTTAACTCCACCCCCTCCCTTATTTCAACACAATCAAGCGTCGAGGTTAACGATAGGTGATGCTTTCTCTTCTTTATGTATCGAGATATTTCCCAAATTACTCTGACTTCTTTTAGTCTAGAATCTGGCTTAGTCATAAGTTGATTAGCTGACATTCAGTTGTCTACGTTAAACTTTCTTTTGTTTCAAGTTTCTCGCCCTGATAAAGCCCCTTACTATAGGTGACATTAAAGTGCAGTGAGTGCACAGTGTAGACAAATAATATCAACTATGACCAGGTTTTTTTTGGTGGTTTTTCTCTCCGTCCTTACACAAATGTGGGAGTTGAACAATTTTTGTACCAGTGCCACCGTACATACAATTAATTGTCACTGTATTTTTCCTTTCATAAGAATATGACAAAACGTTGGCAACTACAGTTACCTTTTCAAATACCGGAAGACGTTTTTGTTTCAATCCCTAAAAAGGCATATATGGTGATCCAATTTAAAAATCTTGAGATATTACTTGGTTTACATTTAGCTTCGCCCTGAATTATAAAGTTTCCGACAATAAAAATATTTAATACTAAACACAGTTAATGACGTGGAAATAACATGTAAAAAAATACAAGTTAAATTATTTCAAGTAACTTAATAATAAACCGTTAAAGATTTACTATCAACTTGGCCATGGATCGAAAATTTATAATAATAATGCAAAACGACGCAATGCCCTCTTCCGTTTATACCGTAATAATAGAACGACGTCACAAGGCAAAGCTACGATAAAGAAAAGTTTCGAAGTGACGGCAAATTTAAAACAGTGCACCGAATTTAAATTAATAAACACTATGTAAACAATAAAACAAGTACATTGAATAAAAGTAAATGTGTTAGTATCAAAAAAAAATACATAGAACAACCACGTACCAGTACGGATGACCAGGTTAGTTCTAATTTTGTAGTAGTTTTAGTTAATTTTACTTCAAATTTGTAAATGATTTGTTGCGCACCTAGAACCACTAGTTGAACGCTCGTAAGTGTAATGTTATAAAATAAACATGTTTTGGCGGATATAAAAAAAGCGTTGTTGCACAATCCACTATAAAAGGGTTTTTTTGGTGTTTATAAAATTTGTTACGTTGTGGTTTGTTACATCAGTGTTACATTCTAAAAGAATAATAAAGAATTATTGTTTCTGATAAAAATTCATAGAATCATTATTTAAAAGGTTTAAAAGAAAAAAAGTTGATTACACTTACAAAGTTTGTTTACTCGGCAAAAAGACACCCACGAAATTAGGAGTTAGTAAAATTATGCTATTTAAAATGTTACTGAGTTTGTGATTCAAATTCAACATACTGAAGGACTGTGAAAATAAAATTTTTATTATAGTTAAATTTTTTGATAAAAGTAGTCCTTTTTATAATTATCCCATTGGCTCTACACAACTTGGTATTTTACTAATTTATAATCTATCAAGTATGCCCTTCAATTGAAGTGGTTGCCAAATGCTTTTGTATGCCTCCAACTAATCTTGGCAAGGATAACTCTAATATGTGGTTGTCAGTTCCTATACTACATACAATATAATATAGGTTAAGTTTTTTCTGGCCAAAATGCTGAATGTATTTTAATACTGTGAATTTTTTATGTTGTTAAATTGTTTCCTTTTTTGCATAGTTTTTGTTTTATTAGTCATACTTTTTGTAATATACGTCGTCACAATCACGTTGTTGATGTTGTCAAATGAATGTATAAACATGACGTATCTCTGACGATAGAAAATGACGTCACTGGGCTGTGACATTTTCACGTCATTAATGACGTCTTAAAAAACGTAACTGATTACGTAACTAGGTCATTTAAAAAGTCTAAAAGTATACGTGATAATGACGTCATCGTGTTTGCTGGGTAGTTCTTTATTTGTACTGGAAAGTTGGTAATACATTGAATCTCTTACAATTGCAGAACTAGTGTTACAAAAACTAGAACAAGATATTCTCAAATATATCAAAAACCTATTGTTTTACAGAAGATATGTTGATGCCATTATAATAATATCGCATAAAAAAGAGATACAAAGCATACAAAACACTTTTAACAAATTAAAATACACAATTGAAATTGAAAATAATAATAGAACGATAAACTTATATATATCACATTAACAATAAATAAACAAATTATAATAAAAACTAAAATAATCTTATAACATTCTCCATGAATAAAAAATAAATTTAGTATGTCTTCATTCGAATATTTTTGGTGGATTTCCATATCGTGTATAATGTGTCACGTCGACGTTTAGAAATTTGAGAAATAAGGCACATTGTTTTAATTTCCACAGGCCACTAGTCAGAAATTATTTAATAAAATAGAGAAATATTGTGTGTCGAATGTAAATATATCGATACCAGGAAAATGGTAACAGATAGGTATAGAGAACTCTTATGAAGATTGAAAGACCACTTAATTTTCCATCACATAGAGCAACAAGATACAGGGTGTTCTGTTTAAAAAAATTGACTTTTGGGCAGTTGAAGTTAGTCAGATTTAGCCAAACATGTTGAACACCCTGTAAATAATGAGATGTCAAATTACACATCATTTAAAAACTTAACAGTCCTCTAAGTATAGCCCAAATTTTGTTACTATAGCTTTCTGTTTTAATCATTGACAAGCGTTTGAAAACAATACTACAAAACCAATTTTTCTCAAAAAAATGAGAATATCTCAAAAACTATTCATTTTCTACAGGTTGTGCTACATGAAAGTAACTCAGATTTTAGCGTAGAATCCAAATATATAAAAAAATATATCATTCCATTTAAAAAAGAAAGTTGGTAGCCACTTCCGGTGTAACCGGAAATGCTAGAAGAGCTGAATTATTTTAATTAAATAGAACTTTTGAGTAATCTCCTATTCTAAATTTTTAAACAAATATTTCAACGGAAAGTCCATAAACTTCTAATGAACGGGTTAGCTGAATCACCCAGTATAGGTAGCTTACCAGATTAAAAAAAAACGACGTTTTATTTTATATACCGACCAAGTACTGTCAGATGAATATCATTTTCTAGCAGTATTAAATGTTTTTTGGGTTTTGTAAGGTGGCCAAAACACTTCCTCTTTTTTCGGTGTCAACTACTTTTCTGAAATTACTGCTATTTCTTCACCATCTCCATCATCAAATTCAATGCCTACATAAGAGGTCATGGTTCTTTGCAACGGAAATATCTTAAGAAATATTAAATATTTGTAATCGAGACTCAAAGCATGCCTTCGATTAAAAGTATTTGTGTTTCAGAAGTCTGTGTAAACAAGTTTAAATTGTAAATCGTAAAATTTTAAGAAACTTAATGTTCGATAAGGCACTCTTTGAATGCTTTTAAAAAAAATGTAGATGACTTGCTCGAGTTTTCTTTCACCATATGGCAATTTACAGAAAAAAAATTTTGTTAATTTACAATTTGCCACTTACAATTTGTACTTTCTAAAAATTGCACTTATGTTCACGAAGACAAAAACCGTTCAAATATTCAAAATAAAACTTAACCTCAAAAAAAAAGTGGTTACCTTCCCGCCAATGACAATAAACAAAAACACGAATAAATGGCAAATTCTTTGAATCGATACGTTTAAAATAAAAAACTGTTTATTTTTTCGCTTTACAACACGAAAACATATACAATATTTGTCCAATTTTGTATAAATCGCGAAATCTTCCAAACCACAGAAAACAAGAACACAAAATAATCATGTAATTATGTGATCTCACGTGGTGCACGTGACTGCAAAATGCGACGTTTTTGCGTGTTTGCACATTTAATCCGGTTAAGACCTTTGGCCGCCGATTTAATTCAATTTTATGGTTTATATTTCCTGCAAATTGTCTACATAGAATATTTATAGTACATGAGTACCTTAGGGTATTGAATTTTTCATACATAAAAAGGTCCAGCACAACTAAATATTGTGAGAGAAAGTGTGAAAACCACATTTCTATTTCAAAGTATTGAACTTTTTATTTTATTAATGTCTTTGTCTTTGTGTGGTGGTAATGCCCATAATATAATGTAAATATGACGTAGTCAGATAATAGTCATATTGACGTCGTTTAATAAAAGTCAGATATACGTCAGTTTTTAGACAGTGACGTTAGATACCAAAAAATCACCATCATCGGACGTCATTTAGACATTAGTTTGTTTGCTGGGTAATTTATTAAAAAAAATTACTGTCACATATTACTGTTAAATGCGTTTATGGCTTACATTAATTTTAACAAAATTTATCGTTATTTTTTATTAATGAACGATTGTAGTATATGCAACTAAACATAAATATATGAAGTAAAACTGTAAATCAAGTTGCTGTTTTACGAATATCTGTCAATGTAAAAGTGTATATGTCGCAATCGGATACCAAAATCCGTCAGTTTGCAAACCGCCTGGTTAGATTGCAAACTGACCGACGTTTTTAAAATACATATTATTTTACAATTAGACTGAAATTTTCAGTCAGTTTGTAAACCGCGAGGTATGCTTCCGACGGATCATTATTTTAGAATTTGCCTGAATAATTTCAGTCAGTTTCTGAAACAAACAGAACTTCTGTTTTATTTTTTTACCACTGAACTTAATTATTGAATTGAATGTTTAAACATATTGCTTATTTTTATTTAAAATTAAATAAACAAAATACATAAATTATAAATAGGTAATAATACAAATTTACAAACAAATTTTTAAAAGAAACATGTATAAAACGACAGTTATAAATACAAATAAAAATAAATTTCTTTTTCAAAAACATAAAATTGAATTACTTATTGCAGCAAGGGCCGCTTAAATGACATCTGCTATCGCATTTCAAAAGGCTTTAAAACAAAAGCACTTCTTTGTATCAAACTGATTTTTGTTCAGGTGACAAGCACATTTTTTAAAACCTGTCCATCAAACTTAGACAAATTTGACACTGCTTCCTTTAATGTTATAATATTGTCTGACGGAACATTGAAATGTTTCAAATTAAGTTCGAAAACCATTGGTTCAAAATTAATACCTATTTGGTACAGACTATTTTTGTGATTAACAACAACGACCAATATATTTTTGGGATCTAAAGGACTACGGTCAACTTTGAAAACGTTTACAGAGACGTGATCCCCAGTATTTATATCTTTTAGTTTTCTCTTTGTAACATTTTTGAAATACATTTTTTTTGTTGCTCTTTTCTGCCCCTTACAGGAATTCAATCTTTCCAAAAAGAATGATCTTTTCTTGGAAACATAGTGTACACCTTGTATTTATTGAACACTCTGAGCAGTTTAGTATTTCTACTGGAATATTAGCAATGTCAATGTTCTCAATATTCTCTACATAAATAGTTATATTAATGTTTTCAGTGGCAGACATCGAATTTTCAGCAGTTTAATTAGCACAGTTTGGTTGTCAATTTTATCGTCGTTTGTTTGATTACTATTGGCTTCAAGCGTAATATTTTCTAATTCTTCCTCAGTTGTGATATTGGGTAAAATTTCAGACGGTAAACGTGTGGAATTAGGCCCAACTTTAAAATCTACCCCGAACAGAGCTTTGTATGGCGATCTACCAAATTGTTCAATAGAAAGATGAATTTCTATGCCATTGTACATAATAGCAACCAAGCGACCAGTTTTGGGAATCATTATCTTGAAGCCAAGATCGTTACATGTTTTCCACATCTTGGTTACTTCTCTCTACGCTACCTTAACTTTGAGAATGCCGAGGACGACCATTTATAATTTTACAAGTTGACCAATTGGACGACATTTCTTTAATAATTACGTTCACAAATTCGCGTCCATTGTCGCTTTGTAATATTTTGGGTGCACCAAATTCTAAGAATATTTTAATAATTCAGCTGCCACTTCTTCGGTACGTTTTGGTTTAAGAAATTTAGTGAGGTGATCTTGATAATTTAGTAACCACTTATATTCACTGTCAGGCGTTTATTGAAAATCGATCAAGTCGACCTGGTCTCGGTGGTTCCATCCGTTACCTAAAATAGGTTTAACTACAATTCCTTTCTTTATTTGATCTTTTTTTTTCTGCACAGCCTTTAGAACATTTTACAAATACGTTCACAACAGCTCGAGTAATGTAGAATTTAGATTTTAAGTATGCAGTCATTTTGTCTCTAACCCCATGACCCGTGGATATGTGACACAGTTTTACATAAAAATCTTCCGCTGGAATAACAATTTTTGTTTAGTTTTAGTTTCCTTTTTTTATAATTTTTTTATGCCATCCATTTCAGCGATGTCATATAAATTATCATAATAATATTGTTCATTAGTTTTCTTCTTAGTTGAAATCCGAAATCTTGTATTTTTTTAGTTGACTAGGGTTTTAAATTAAAAATGCATTCTGTAATTTGGTTACATAATTTGAAATAATGATACAGAAACAAGTAAGTTTTTTTATTTTCCATATCATTAACCCTGACATGATTAAAGTCTATGTTTAAATAAAGTGAAAATACTTTTAAATAAAATAAATAAAGTAATAATTATTCGGGCTTCTGATGCAATTTCTTAAAACTTATCAATAGTATAATATGTACAGTACGACGCTTTTAATTTCAGTTTACACCGTGGGTGATTGCAAGAAAAGAAAAAAGTAAATAAAATGTTTCAACTAAAATGCATTTGTTGTATAATAATTATTATCATTATTTTCCATACAATTTTACCATCAATCAAGTTATATAATTATTCCTAAAACTCAAATATGTACCTACCTAATTATCTAACTATAACCATTGACCGTTGATTATAAATATTAGTAATAATAAGCCTAATCAACGTATTAAAATACAATTCACAAAAATAGTACAAAATAAAACTAAAACGTTAGAAAAGCTAAAAGGTTAAGTTATTTACCGAAATAATACTTATTGAGTTCTCGATAAAAAGGCACAAGAATACGACGGATTGAGATGTATTATGATTTGCACACCCTTCGATGGTTGTTTCCATATTCATTGATAAACAAATTGGCATAAATGCCACTACCTTGTAATAATGCAGACACAGGCGATTCTTAAAGTAGTGTGGTTAGGCCCCAAACACTCGTTTTAAGCGGCGTTTACATTTACGAGTAACTCGGATACGAGTACTCTTAAGGTAGGTATCCACATTGAAATAAAAATGTCATGAAAATTTTATTTCATGAAATACTTGTTTCATGACGGGTTTTCACAATGAGATAAAAATTTCTTCACTCACAAGAGTTTGAAATTTTTGGTTCATGAAACACGACGGGTAGTATATCTGCGGTTTCCACAGTGATTTAAGTGTTCGTGCCTATAGACTTGAAGTGATGGCTACAAAAGAGATAGAAGAAAAGCTGCGGCTTGTTATTACTTAATAACTGTTTCTCAAAAAAAAAGGACTCATAAAATTTGGATACGTGATTGGATTAAGCAAAGGGAAAACCACAATTTAATGAATAATCTGCTGGAAAAATTAGAACAAGAGGATCAGGAATGTTACAATAATTTTCTCAGAATGTCTGCTGCTGATTTTCGGTATTTACTTAGCAAAATAAAGCCTGCAATAGAAAAACAGAATACATTCATGCGGAATTCAATTCCAGCATCTGAGCGCCTAGCATTGACACTTCGGTTTTTAGCAACAGGTAAATAGTTAATATTTTTGAGGAATTAATTTTATTTTAAATGTTTTTATTTTTATAGGAGATAGCTACCACTCGCTCATGTATTTATTTCGTATACCGGTATGTACTATATCGAGAATAATACTAGAAGTTTGCTCCGCCATTTATTATATTTTAAAAGAAGAATATCTACATGTAAGTTCAATAAATCTATTATTTGAAATGGTATTTACAAATTAAAAAACGTAGATCCACATTTGTCGTAATAATTCATAATATTAGTGTCGTCATTGTCATCATCGATCGGGACACCTTCAGGCGATGTAGATGGAGGATTATTCACAGAACTAGTTTGAAGCCGTGAGTTGACAGACTGCAAAGAATTATTATCGCCGAAAATGGCTGTACTTTCAGTAACGGACATCTGTGATTGAGACAAATCAACATTCTGTAATCTGGACTCATAGTTGTCATTCATGGTTAAAATAATACGCTGTATTTCTCGTTTTGCATGTCTCTGCAAATCAGAGGCTTTTAAATGCATGCTACGCAATTCATCCGCCACATATTCTCCAAATATTTCGAAGGAATCTGCTGCCTTCGACATAACTCCAAGACATCGGTCCAGCAAAGCTTGGTGGTCTTGGTCTTTTTTGTTCTTTTTCTTGAACCTTGATGGTGTTTGGCGTGTATCCTGAGATGTAGATGAAGACGGTGTAAAAGCACGTGATGTAGAAGGCACTGGACTGTTGCAACGTGAAATATCAGTACTTGTAGAGTCTCGCCTAGTTGCTTTCCTATAGTTTGAATGATTACTTCCTCGATCTGGTGATAAATCCTTATAAGTCCTATTGTCTTCGTTGATCTGAAAAACCAATATCGTGCTTTAACACAAAACATAGTACCTATAGTTGCTTATATTTTTATATTTTCCAATAGAAATTTGTCTTTTGTTTAACTTTATTTTTTATTTCTAGACACCATCCACTGAAGAAGAATGGGTAAAAATTTCACAGCAATTTGAAAAGAAATGGAACTTTCCGAACTGCTTAGGCGCCCTGGATGGTAAACACATACATATTAAAGCACCTAGACATAGTGGAAGTCTCTTTTATAATTACAAAGGCATGCATAGTATTGTTCTGATGGCAGTGGCTGACGCAGATTATAAATTTTTATATATCAATGTTGGGAGCACGGGCCGAATTTCTGATGGAGGGTTTTTAACACGTGCTCCTTAGCAACAAAACTAGATAATGATAGTTTGAATATTCCAAAGCCTAGGCCTCTTCCAGGACGTGATAAGGCAATTCCATTTGTTATCGTAGCAGATGATGCTTTTGCCATGAAACCATACATTATGAAACCTTACGCATTTAGAAACTTGCGTGGTGGACAAAGGGTGTTTAATTATCGACTGTCACGTGCACGACGAATAATTGAGAATTGTTTTGGAATAGCTTCAGCCAGGTTTCGTGTTTTAAGAAAACCTATTGAATTAGAGCCAGAAAAAGCTTCGATTATTGTATCGGCAATATGCGTTTTACATAATTTTTTAATAACCCGATCTCAAAAACTTTACGCTCCATATGGTACGTTTGATTATGAAAATCACGAAAATAGTACTATTCAACCCGGTGAATGGCGACAGGAAACTCAAGGGTTGCTACCACTACAAGTTAATCGAAATCTTAGAGGAAATCTTGATGCAAAGGAAATACAAGATGAATTAACCCAATATTTTCAAGAGAAAGGTGAAGTTTCGTGGCAATATAAATATATATAAGTTAGTATGTTTGATATCGAAGGGATCGTGTACATTAGCCTGCGATTCTCCACTATTTTAAACACTCCTGTATACATAATTAATAAAAACATACTTACCAGTGAGTCAATTGCTGTTTCATTCGTACAAGTTGTTGGCAAATCTATGAATTTTAGAGCTTCATAAAACTCCCATTTTACAATAAAATTTCCCCTACACTCTGACCGCTTTTAGTTTGTTTCTTTTTTCTATTTATGCTTTGAAATTGACATCGAAGACTATGAATTTTATCATTCACCTCTTCAGCGGGTATACCCATAGCGTTTGAAATAGCTTCAATGGAGGATTTTCTTATATTTCGATTTTTATATTGATCTAATGAGCAATCCCATAAATTCGAATGGGATTCGTACAGTTTAATTAATTCGCGAATCATTTCTCGCGACCAATTCACATTGCACGCTTTTCTTTTATTATTTTTTTCTCATTTACTTCACTCATTTTTATTATACAATAACCAAACCAACACCTTGTAAACACTAGCGCATACAGTTTTTGTTTCAGAAACAACGACATAACTCACGTGTAACAAGTGAAACAAATATTTCAAATGAAACACGATGCGTATCATGTATACACGTTGAAACTTGTTCATGAGTCAAACGTATCGTGAAAGATTATGTCATGACATTTTTAACAATATTTCATGTATCTGCAGACTGTTTCCACTGTGAAACTTGAAATTTTTAACTCATGACACAAAAATTTCACAATAAACTTTCATCGTGGATTTGCACCTTTATAAAAGTACGAATGTTATTTACATTTAATTCGTGATCGTATACGATTAAACTGTATTAAAAATGGCCCCTACTAAAAAAAAACGTGCTGCCATGCTAGGAATTTTGCTATTATTAATGAAGGGAAAACAAAAACGCGATAACGTTAATAAAAAAAGGCGAATTTGGGTTAAAAACTCCTTACAGGCAAGAGCTGTTGTAGGAATTGAGGAAAAATTGTTAACAGAATTACTTACTGAAAATGGAGTTGGTTTCAAGAACTTTCTAAGAATGGATCATAGCAGGTTTTTAATGCTCCATGATATGGTAAGTATAACAAGTTATATATTGGTTCAAAAAAATAATATTTTATTTCCAGGTAAGGCCTTACATTAGCAAGCAAAATACGCAAATGAGAGGGTGCATACATTCTAAGCTGCAATTAGCTACAACCTTAAGATTTTTAGTTACTGGTGATAGTTACAAATCATTGGAATATTTGACTCGTATATCTGCATCTACCATATCAATTTTTGTACCAAAAGTATGTGAAGCGTTGTATAGAGAATTACAACCAAGGTATATGAAGGTAAGTTACAAAAGTAAAACTATGAATTAAAATCTTTATTCAAAATTTATTTTGTGTTGACAAAATATCAGCTCCTTCCATTGCTATGTATATAGCATTACTTGAATCTTTAGTACAGGTGCCAGAATCTTCATATGAAATTTCAAAATCCGGAGAATATGCATATTCTAAGTTATTTGATAATGAGGTAGAGGTTCTACTTGTATGTGAATACCTGTCTGATAATGAGGTAGAAGGTCTACTTTCACTTTCAGAAATTATTGGCGTAATAAAGTTATTTCCAGAAATGTGTCCATTTTCCAGTAATTTTAATCTTCTTTTGTTATGATTTGTTGAAGCTCCAGTTGTAGCTCCAAAGCATCTTTTATAGGCATATTTTTTAATTGTGAAGCGATACTTTCACCAAATTTGTCAAATTCTGATGATTCGGCATCACATACTTCTTTAAATGTTTTTAAAGCAGCGTCAAATTCCTTATTTGCTGTATGGTCATTAGTAACTCGTCGCTTTTTCAAAAAGTAGATTGTGGAGTTTCATTGTGATTTATCGCAGTTGGTGCTTTTTCTTTGGTCTCGTTGCCAGATACTTGAGAAACCTGTAATTAATAATTTCATTTATAGGTTCCAAATACACATTCGGAATGGATCAATTTATCAAAAGAGTTTGAGTTGAAATAGAATTTTCCAAACGCTTTAGGCGCAATAGACGGCAAACACATCCAAATTGAAGCGCCACCTAACTCAGGTTCATACTTCTTTAATTATAAAGGTTTCCACAGCGTTGTTTTGTTAGCAGTAGCTGATGCAAATGCTAAATTTATTTATGTTGATGTGGGTTGCAATGGCCGTATTTCTGATGGAGGAATATTAAAAAACAGTTCATTGTATACCGCTTTAGAAGAAGAAACCTTAAATATACCTGAAGACAAATGTTTACCGAGAAGAAATAACCTATGCCCTATGTAATAATTGGAGATGACGCATTTTCCTTATCGCGGTATTTACTTAAACCATTTCCCGAAGTGCCAATCTGAATGCAAAACAGAAAGTATTTAATTATCGTTTAAGTCGTGCACGTCGTATAATTGAAAATGCGTTTGGAATTCTTACTGCTCGATTTAGGATATTTAGAAGACCAATATGCCTAAACATTGATACTACTGATAAAGTGATACTATCAGCTTGTGCTTTACATAACTTTTTAAAAGGAACAACTCCGGAAAATCCGAAGACATTTGAAAACGAAGGTCAACCCTCGAATATAAGAAATATTGAACATCAAGGTAGTAACAATTACAGCATGTTAGCAAAATCAATTCGTGAAGAGTTTGCAGATTACTTTTATAATGAAGGGCAAGTAAATTTTCAATGGACACATATATAAATTTAATTATACTCGAAAAGTATTAAAATGAATAATATATTATTACTATGTACTTACTTTAGAGTTTTCTTGAGAACATATTGTCTTTCTCGGTGTAATAACGTCATCCAAAAATCTCATTTTACTAAACCACGGTAGTGAAGGTTCATATACATCTTCTGTGCCAGTTCCTAACAACAATAAAATAGGTATTAATTGAAAAGAAAACTTATTTTATTAAACTCACCTGTTCTTTGAGACGAAAGAACTTTTTCTTTTCTTGGTTGTACGTCGATCGCAAATTATTAATCTTTTTTTACAATTTCCACTGATATGTTCAAAATATCAGCTATTGTAGCATAAGCTTTATTTCTAGCAGTAAGATCCTTGTATTCTTTACATCTAACATCCCATAAACACTTCATGTTATAATAAAGATCAATAAACTGGTCGAGATCTTCCGGCGATAATTTATTTTCGGCCATTTTAAATGAATAATACTATTTCACTCGTAACGCTACTCGGTTCAACGTCAACTCGAAACTTAAGTCGTATACGGCCTACGAGCTCTCATTTACACATACGAAATCGCATAGAGTACTCTACTCGTATCCGAGTTACTCGTAAATGTAAACGCCGCTTTATAAACGGACTGGATATGGTTCAGGAGAATATGAAACGTTAAGAATGACGAACTAGATTTGACAATGCGACGGATGCGTTGATCGCGGTTTGTAAATTAACTAAAAATGGCAGTCAGATTCTAAAATGATCTCTATTTTAATAACGTTCAGAAAACGTCTGTCAGTTGGCAAACTGACTAGTCAGTTGACAACCAACTGCAACATCCCTATGAGAAATTAAACATTGATATTGTTGCAATTAATATTGGAAATGCAAAACAGCGTTTCTACGATCTCGACAAATGCAGGTTAAATATTTAAAGAAATTGCTAGTTTTAATGTATGTATACATATATTTAATAACCAATATAAACCGAAACTAGATTCACCAATATTGGCCTCCGTCCTACATCACATTTGAAGAAGTATTCCTTTAACAACTACATTTGCATATATTGTTTTTTCATTGATAAATTTTTTTATACATTTGTAAATACATGTATCACATTATTAATATTGGTCAAATATGCATATTTATAAATGATAATTATAACTTTATTCAACCAGTCTAAAATTTCTCATTTGCAAATGTTGCATTCTCAAAAGAAGTTCGTTGCTAAATGGCAAAGTCAGCAGATTAAATTACGTTGGCGATAGCCATTTATATAGCATAGCTCAGTGTGTTGTTAATATCCGGAAGATTGTGTGTATGTGTATCAGTGTATTTACAGACATTAGCCAAAAAAAATTAATAAAGGTAAGTTTCTTTATTGGCATATTATAAAGAAAATAACGTTAGTTTTTATTGAAATTGTTTTGCTTGAAATATATTTCGGTAATCTATTGCGTGTAGGTGAACGCACAAACCTCCGAGTTGCAATGTGGAAATGTAAGATCGGCAATTGTAATTAATGTTGTTTTATTTATTAACATTATTACGTGCAACACTCGTGTAGTCTGTAGTTATTAACCATACTGGATAAAACAATATAATGATATTTCGCGTATGGTTTGAGATTTTGTACATGTAGTAGTGCGTTTTGACTAGTAAGCTTTTTTTTAAATCGTTATTTACTCGTACGTACGATATCTAAAGAAGATGCATATATCCTTGTATTCCATATCACATTTTTCACGATTTCCAAAATTTACGGTTTACATGTTAATTGCGGTAAATTGGCACGTGTTGTTTTATCGATTTTTGATTTACCTATATAGTATGTCCCAAACTTCTGACATCGGAGGATAACTAGTCGATAAAAAAGAATTTGTCACATTTAGTACAGTTACTGAGTGCACATTTTAAAAATATTTTGGATTAAAAAATGTATTTTAGAGGGTATTTTAGAAGATATAGCTAATTAACAGTGAAAATGATACCTACTTTAACACTCTACCAACTTCAAAGCACAAGTAAGAGTTTGTTTTCGGTTAATAATAATGATTCTACTTGGTAGTGATTTTATTCTCTTTCAATGTCAATTTAATTTACACTTTGAAATTTTGTAGCCAAGTAGACTTAATACATTCATCTGACTTATAAGTAGAAACTTTTACTATTTATATTTAATTATATTTTTTAAAGAAAGCTGTGCTAATTTCAAAATAACTGTTTGTATACAAATTTTACAGAATCTTATTTGGTTTTGTAGGTAGCACATTCAATAATGATGTACTAAAAGGAATTTTTGAAGCTATAAGCAGGTTGGAGTTTACAATGTCTCAGTTGAAGGTCAATCAAGGAAAATTTTGTTTGCTATCGATCAAAATGCAAATGTTGATTTGATGAAAAATGACCAATGGAATTTCCAGTAACTACTATAGAGAAGTTTGAAGAGCTCTAACGTTTATTAACTACTGGTTTGCAGAATATAAACTGGTGAGTTATTTATATTTAGTAGTTCAGTTGGGTAAATTTTTGTTGTTCTAAACATATTGAACGAATTTTGTTTTCCAATGCTTTATTATTATCACAAGAATTATGCGAGTTACTATCATTGAATTTCATAGCACCAAAATTGCAATAAATTGATAAACCTTGAAAATTTACAAGGAAAATTATGATGTTAAAATCTTGCAGTTACGTCCACATTTCGCATTGAGTTCATTCCCTATCATTGTCTGTTATTCGAAATACTTCTGCCGAATGGCACAGACTTAAAGTTAAGTAATATCATTCAGCAATAATATTACTTTGTATTTTGTTTTAGATGAAACATTTGGTACTACAAGGAGGAAGGACCTGTAGGGAGAGTTGCAAAATAATGTTGCGTTTGGTCATTGACAAAAATGTTGCACACATGTTTTCTGCCAGAGGCAAAAAGGGAAAGAGGAATTTTTCTGCTACGAATATGTGCAACACAATTATTGGTAACTAATTATTTCTTGAAATTGCATTGGTTATCATAAATTCTTTTTCTATACCTATACATTTGGCGATTTGCACGTGCACGGGCGATATTTCGGAAAATATTCGGTTTAAAAAAAATTTCTTAATGGAACCACCCATTTTTTATTGCAAATTTGGGTTGCTTGGGCAATTCTAACGTGACTTTATGCATTATACATGATTGTGTAAATTGGGCGGTTTTCGAGAATTTCACTTTTTTCTGAAAAAAAAATCGCAATTGAATAAATTCCAGGATAACTGAATTATTCAATTTTTTCGAAGTAATCCAAATTTGTGATAAAAAATAGGTGGTTCCATTTAAAAAACGTTGGTATGTCGCGCTTTTATGGAACATTCTGTATAAACGAGGATAATTTCAAATTATCCACCTCATTGATCTGCACTTTTATTAAGAAAGTTTTTTTCCACGACCACTATGAAAACTTTACATTTCGTAATCATAAACCACTAGAGAAAAATTGTCATATCTAAACATCTACAGAAAATCATTTCGTTACTAGTAACGGTATATATACCCCAATTGACTGAATGTAGTTGCAAGAGCTGATTGGTTGCTCGTTTTGATTTGAAACTGACATTTATTTATCTAACCTGAAAATCTGTCAAAACGACGTCAACACTTCAATTAAAAAGTAAACTTGATAATTATTGTTCATTATTGAGAATAAAAAATTTTTGGTAGTCATGAAAACACCTATATTTTTTAATTGCCAAACTGACAGTTAAATCTTAAATTAAATTTTGATAAAACTCATAGATACTACATACTGGTCGTGGAAAAGTATAGTGTATTACTTGAGGATAAAATCATGTTTCATTGCTCGTGATTATCAGCGCTCGGGCTACCACCCTCGCGCAGCTAACGCACTCGCATGAAAACTGTGATTTTCTTCTAGTGTAATACAATATACTATTTCTAAATCTAATATGTTCTGAGATATCACCCGTGCCCGCACTAATGGCCCACCCTATATAATAGTTCAGTTGTTGTTTATTTGTTTACAATAGGTTTGTTTAATCAAAACCTGAAATCAATCGGGGCCAGCAAAATGACTAGAACTGAGTTACGTGACTAATTTCAGACTGCAATGTTGTTTGATTAATTCGTAGTTTCTGATCAAATAAACCTATAATATTTAATTTTTTATGGAGCTTAAGTCCAAGTTTTCTTTAATTTAAGGGGCCATTTAAAGTAGATACGACGACCATACTGATCAAATTATCAGATATATTGGAGATTTATTGGCTACTTCAGGAGATTGGGAGGTCGTAAACTAAGCATGCTGATTTCAACAAAAATAAATAATGAAATAGATAGTATAATAGATAATCTTGAAAACAAAGAAGATCGTACTAGCACAGATGCTAATGTTACAATCAATGATATAATTGTTTTTAAATGTACATGTGAATGAAATTTCTGAAATTTATGATACTGTGAATTGTTACCAGGCTGTATGGGCATAAGTTTTTTCACAGCATTATGATCGCAAATTTAAATTTGACAGATTTACACTTACTGTATCTCTTTTTGTGATACGAGATAATTATAAAAAATCACCATTAATAATTACAGGGGATGATGTAAACCTTTAATTTGTTTATAAACTATTATAAAGTGTGTCCCATGAGGTTTTAGCCAGTTCTCGAAAACTATCTAAACTACGATATTGAAATTTGGCAGTTATAAACAGTGGGTAGTTATGCCCATTGTTAGTAAGAAATGACGTTGTTGAAACGTTACATTTCGGCTCATGTGATATCATATTTTGAATAGGACACACTATATATATATATATATATATATATATATATATATATATATATATTTTGCAGAACTGTAAAGAACTCTGCAATACCAATTCAACAATATTTGTCCGTGTTTTTCTTACTATAGAAACGATAAATGCATTTTTATGAAGATTGATGTTTATTTCAATGACAAAGAAAAATTACTAACATAAAACAAAACGTGACCCGAAATGTAACATTACAACAACTTCATTTCTTACTTACAATGAGCATAACTACCCACTGTTAATAATTGCCAAATTTCAATAACTTGGTTCAGATAACATATAAACTGGCTAAAACCTCATTGGACACACTGTAGTTATGAGTGCTTTTCATTTAACATTGGCCATAGGATTTTACATGTTAATATTTCAATCTCATGTTAACACTTTTTGGGACATCTGGTATAAACCATTTATGTTAATTATAATTAAGTGGTAAAATGTCTATTAGAAAATATTCTTAAATTCATTTGTAAGTTTTGAATTTAATAAAGAAAAACAAAAAATATCATCTAGGGAGGATTACGATATAAACTGACACGTTCTGTTCAATATTTAAAAATTAAACTTGTCAAAATATCTCAAACTTGATAAACAAATTTTAATGACAGGTTACCATAGTAACCAAGTCAAATTACAAAAGTCCCTTAGACTCGTCGGTTTGAATCCTCCTCGAGACGATATTTTTTTTGTTTTGCTTTATTAAATTAAAAACTTACAAATGAGTATAAGAATATTTTCTAATAGACATTTTACCACTTAATTATACCAGATGTCTCAAAAAGTGTTAACATGAGATTGAAATATTAACATTGAAAATCCTATGGCGAATGTTAAATGAAAAGCACTGTATAGTGTACAGTATTAGTTCCATCTATGCAAATCTGGATTTACAAAGCTTGATAAATACCTGACTTCCATTTTATATAAATATAATTTTACGAAGCTTAATAAATATGTGACGTCCAATCTATACAAATGTGGATTTATGAGACTCGCTAAATATGTCATTTTTGCAATACATACAAATCTAGTTTTAGTTATATCTCTATATATTTACAAAAACCGGTGAAATCTTTGAAAACAATCTCTATAAATATATAAACTGTTAACAAAAACTATGTTTGTATGGATTGCAAAAAAATATTTATTAAGGCAGTTTATTTTCAACTAGGGATATATAAAATTTACACTTTTTGGATTTTTCAGGCGAATGTTTTTTGAAATGATTAAACTGTAAATGTGAAACGAGTCTTATCGATAAAGAATCTTTCGTCTAATATGTCTCCTATAAAAGTATTGTGAAACCATTGACAGTATAGACACGTTAAGTTAGGCGTTAGATTAATGTTCTAGAAATTAAGATGCGTTCACAACACGTGTTCGTTGACAATAGCACATTTTTACGCCAACTTCAATTATACGACGCATTATCTTAATTATTTTATTAAAATTGGTCCACGGAAAAGTCTGTAGTTAACTTGAAGATTACACGGTGATTAACAATCTCAAATGTTAACGCGCTCACTCCGCGTTAAAATATTTCGATTAATCACCCTTATTAATACAATCGTAATTGGTTTAGTTAGAAATATGTTTCTTCATGAAATGTATATTCACATCTTTTTGGTAATTAAAACTCGTAAATCAAATAAATACGTAACTACTTTAAAAACAAAAAAAAATTGAAATCTCAAACGTAAAATTTGTAAATTGTATTGTATGAAAAGGTGAGTAAATTAAATAAAATCAAGCCAAATCATATTTATTCTGTATTAGGCAACCAACGTTACATTGCTTACATTCATAAGTTATTGACTAAATGAAGAAGAGTCTGTTTATCGAACAGTGAGATTGTAATTACTCCGTCATTACGCAATCAGTCATGCAAACCAAACGATTGAATGTCGATGCTTTTAGAGTAGGTACATAATGTAAACTGTATGGAAATTCAATCGTACATGGACTTATAATCATAGTTTTAATCTCAATACATCAACAACATTAGAAGTTTATAATCAATGACATTATGTTACCCTTCAGAAGTTAGGTATCTACGTAGTAAGGAAACAGTTTACAGGTACAGATTATTTTCAGAAGTTTTTCGTCTATCCTTCGTTCAAACACCATTTAACTTTGAGCCTCTTACTAAAGTAAGAGAAAAGACGTGCTTATATATTAAATTCGAAATAATAAATTGAAAAAGTACTTATCAGCAGGATCTAATTCTGATCGAACAAGTTGTAACGTCAATTTTGGTTACTTTGAAAGTTTCCCATTCATTTATTTTATTTCATACGACAGCTTTTGTAGATGGGGATATAAAATGTATAATCAAAATTGATATAAAGTAATTCCCCCTTGGCGGAAAAGCAGCTGCTTATTACGCACCGTTAATGGGGTGCAGCACATTATTGTTTTGCACTCACCTTGACACAAATTGTACGACATAGTTACGCATTTCCTCCGTTTCATAGATATTGTATCATCCATATATATTTTTTTCGGTGAAATAAAACAAAAAAGTTGTTATAAAAGAACCCCAAATTATGCACGCGGACTTGAATGCGTTAATTTACAGGGGTCTTTTATTCTTGGTTTACGATGGGACACGTGTCATAAGGGTGTATTTAAAAACTAGTACTTAGAGCATCTGTCGCGTTGGTGACGTCATCTATTTTGTGATTCAATTTTGCAACGACGCGACGACAATTGAAATCTGTTGCTTTCTGTGAAAACGGAATATGAAATATATTTAAATATATTCAAGTGATCATTTGTTACTCCTTTAATATTAATGACGTTTTATAAAAGATGAAATTTAATCAAAAAACTTTATCTAAACCTAATTACGCCCGTTGAAAATTCAAGAGTAAATTTATTAGATGGAAATTGCTTTGAAATAAACTAATTATCATTTACTGCTTCGCTTGGTGCTTTTTCCTGATTCCTTTTATTGACTTTTGAAAATATAAGATTCAACGTTAAACTTGATCTTATATTCGAGATTGCAATTAAACAGAGAAAAAAAACCTAGCCGTTTCACGTCTTTGAAGATATTCACGTTCCGCAGTATAAACATTGTTTTTTTGATTTAACAAACGAGATAAATTTGATTTGGTATTGTGGGTTACTTTCTGATAAATTTAATAATACTTCGGCATTTAACAAAGAAAGAAGTAACGAATTAATTTTTTTCTACTTGAACCCCATATCAAAGGGGTACTATGAAATATGTAGCATATGAAAGTGCACGTGTCAAGCTATATGGACATGTCATTGTAAAATTTTGTGCAAATTTTTCTAGCGACAAAAATAATTCGTCTTAAGTTGATTCCGAATTTATCTTGAATATTTTATTGTTTACTTTCTTTGTGAACATAAGCATGTACACAATATACATATAATTTGCAGAGTGCATTAAAGCTCGACTCAAAATACTAACAGTTGGCAGCTTTCCGTCAAATTTTGCACAAAATATTCTCAAAGTAGTATTGAATTGTAAAATGTATAGCTTTTTGTAAGCTAAAATTGTACATCGCGGTCGCCTTTGTAATTCCTATTATTTAGGGCTGCTTATTTAGGTATTGGTTTAGTTATTGTTAAATTTTTAGCCTACAAAATAAATAAACTGTAGATATTTAATTTGTACTACTAGCTTAGAAACAATTTTTCAAAATTTCATAGTTTTGGAACGACGTTATTTTTTTAAATTTTTTTGACTTAAATGTTCTATAAAATTTAAAGTTATTAAAAATCTGCTTGACAGTTACATTTAAAATATTGCACCTTCTTTTTTTTATCTACTTTGAAACCGATAAAACTAAATTTTCGTGTTAATCAAATTATTACATCCAGTACTTGAAACTTAAATGCCCTATTTTGAATTTTGATAAATCAAAAATTTGTCAAATTTATATCAGGCATAGTTAATAACATACCATAAAATACTTTTAATGAGATTTAAATACAACTTAAGAAAGGGTATAGAATATTTTTTAATTTTTGACTTAAAGGCGCTATTTGGCGTAACTGTTTCTCTAACATAAAAGTTTACTTACAAATTTGTTTGTTTTATTGTCTTCTAAAACCTCTTTAAGCCTAAAACACATATTTTGACACACTCTATATAATTAAAGCAAAAACTTCAATGCAAAGGTTTCACCTTAAGGTGGTTGCCGCTCCATAACTAAAAGATCCCGGAAATGCTGAATTACAATATGAAAGTGATAAGGAACGAACGACTCACAAAGCATTGATTTTACTTTTGGAGACCAATACTGTCTACCTGAATGTGTGTATTTCAAAAAACCTGTAAGCTTTTTGCAAACAACTGTTTATACGAGGCTGGTTCAATAAATACACGTTCGAACGGTGGTACATGTAAGCGGTTTATTTACACTAAACAAAATTGCCATTACTACAAAGACATGCATCCCACTGCTTCACAAGACGCTGTATACCGGTGTGGTACCAGTCCATTGGCTGTTCGCGGAACCATTTCAAAACTGCCTGCTTGACTTGAGCGTCCGACTGGAATCGCTGTCCCTTAAGTGCCTTCTTCAATAGTCCGAAGATATGGAAGTCACAGGGTGAAAGATCCGGGCTGTAAGGGGGTGCTCTAAAATCTCCCACCTCATCCGCTCCATCTGTGATTTGATGATGTTAGCTGTATGCGGCCTTGGCAAATCCGCTGTCGATTGTCGCCCATCTGTAAACTTTCGACACCATTCCACGACTGTGGTTTTTGAAGGACACTCTCCACCATAAACATTTTGCATTCTCCCATAAATCTGAACTGGAGTGTTGCCCTCAGCATGCAAAAACTGTATGACTGCTCGGTAATTGGTTTTGGACGCTCCAACTATAAGACCTGCCATTATGAAACGCGCACAACAACTGTCTCCTGCACGAATATCACGAGGGATGTGTCACAATAGACAGCTATATAGCAGCCGCTGGCCTACGCAAATTTGTACGATTATAGCTCCACTAACAATCGTTTCACAGCGCTCGAACGTGTATTTATTGAACTAGCCTTGTATGTTGATTAAAGTTTAGGTCACTGTCAACTAAAAACACCTATGTTTTTAGCAGATTCAGAAAGTTATGTTTATCTAAGCTTATGCTGAAATTGGAACTCGAGAAACATTTTTTTTGGTTTTTGGGTCCGAATAGAATCATTTGCAATTTAGAAGGATTCATTTGTGAGGAATGTTTTTGTGGAAATTGATGTCGATCATTTAAATCTAAGTTTAACTGTTTACAAGTCCGTTGAGCAACGATTTCAATTGTTTTTTAATGATTTTTTAAAGATTTTTTTAACCGACATGACAGGAAGCAAACTCATGGCCATGAGACGTAAGTCTACAAACTCAACAGGATATTTTTTTTTTTGGAATAGGCTTAACTAAAGTTTGTTTCCATAAAGAAGAAAAGAGTCCCTCCAATAAGCAAGTATTTAATATGTTACAGAGAAGTGGAAGAATATGGAAGCAGCAGAACTATAACTGATATATTATTATTATTACAGTCACATGCAAAGGTTTTTATTGTTTTTATTTTGTCTAAAATGTTACAAAACTTAACCAATTAAAATGTAAACGACATCATTTACTGAGTGTTTATAAATTCCTGCGACAAAATTCAGGAGGTGATTGCTTGTATGAAATTAAAATGGTGACTAAAATTGAGTTTTTAATTTTTTTCTAAAATTTCGGTAAAGCTAGAAACTTGTAAACTGTAATTTTCGTACACTCGCCAAGTACTAACCACGAGTATTTTTTCAATATTGCTGTTAGATTATACGGATGTGAAATTAGCAACCCTTACTTTATTTCATAATATCAAAACTTTTTTTCGAGATTAAGTTTTGCTAAATAAAATTATAACTTAAAATCCTTGTTTTATTTACATTTTTTATTCTAAAATTTTGTTCCCAAAATTAATAGCTGCAGAGGAAAAATAAACAACATGATTTATAATTTTTCCTTGTTTGTTATACCTTGTTTTTAGTTACAAAGTTTTGGAATAGTAGGCTGCTGTCACTTCGACAATTCATTTACCGTGTTTACTTAATGTTTATTCTAATTGTAGTAGGCTGATGTCAAACACTGTTGGTTATATCTCGGAAAGGGGTGGGCATAAATTTAGAAACACCCTGTATATCATACTTTAAGATAAAGGAACTGCAGTAGTTTGATGTCGAGTGCAAACCATGTATGTGAGTTTTAGCTCAAATGTATTTGCTTCATAAGTTTTTTTCTCCTAGAAACTTTATACAACGAGCATTGGGGTAGTAGATTGAACATACAGTGGAGAATAGCACTAACTACAGAGTGGATCGCATAAGAACCGACACAATAGGCATAAGCAACAATACGGCAGAAATAATTAAAATTTTTAAATACATGTTAAAATCTCAAAAACGTTTTAAGTTTGGTTATAGGGAAGTGAACATAAACTCCCTTTGTTTTTTTTTATTACATGAATGACATTTCTGAAGTTGAACTTTTCATCACTTTTTAAGAACCCTGTATAATATAAAGTAGTTTTCGACTTGTTACCAATTACCTCGATCTTCGTACTAATTAACCCAACAAGATAATTTTTATTTGGTGTTGGGGGTGTTCACACAAAATTTTCAATATTTAGGTCTGCACCAGTCAATTTTCCATTAAAAATATAAATATAGGGTATTCTACGAAAAGTGGCATTAAAATTGAAAGTAGAATCCGAAAAGTTAATAATATACAGGGTGTGTTATTTAAAATAACAAAGTATAACCGGAAGTGACACGTCTGTCAAAATATTTTTCATAAATTTACCATAACTTGTTATCCATCCTTGCATTTTTTAATAAAAATCGTAAGAGTAGTTTCCAATATATAGATAGTGTATGCTCGTCGTGAAACAGCCTGTATACAGGGTGTATGCAGACTTTTTGGATGGTAAATAAAGCGAATGTTTTTTCCAACCAAAAATGGTCAGTGTGTAACAACTTTATAATCAATGGTGTAACTTTAAAAATTCATCATCTCAACAACTACCGCTGTGTGACAAAATCATTATAAAATGCGGCCGCTTTTTTTAAGAAACCTTAGTTTAATTCTATAAACCGTGGCCGTAAACATTATTAGAAAAATTCAATTCTTTAGTTTGGTACAAAACAATTCGTTTTATGACAGATAAAATGTGATTAATAAAACTTTATTAAAAAATTCAGTTTTTGTCACAACTCGCTCTAGCATTTGAAGAATTTAAAAAACTCCTAAATTTCACCATTATAAACTCCGTTTTACTCAAGAATGAATTAAAGATGTCTGACCGACTCTTGGAATTTTGCTAAGTTATGACTGAACGGACAACCCTCAATTTTCGACTTGATTTTTGTTTCTCGAATGAATGTTTTTTATGTTCTCTACAAAATTTCAAAAAATTAAATGCTTCGACTGAAGTTTTGCGCGTCCATTACGGTGTGTTTTTTGGAATGAAAGTTAATGGTAGAAATGTATTTGTAACTATTACAAGATGTCACTCGTTCCGCTATAACAGATAAAAAGGAAAGATAAAGTATCTGGCCAAAAATTTTCCTGGCAAATCAATTAGGCGACAAAAAACAGTAGAGTTAAGGTCGCCAGATTTAAACCCATTAGATTTTTTTCTAAGATTATCTCAAACGTAAAGTTTACTGTACGCAGCCTAAAGCATTAGTGGCTGATTGCACCAACACGACTTAAACTTATGCTATGCTTAAAAACAATCGTTACTATGGTTTCAACAATTGTATCAGTTTTGAAATATTAGTTAAACTGGCCATAGAAGATTTAAGTCAATGTATTATTAATGAATGTGACAAATTACTCTATAAATTCTTTAAAATGTGCAATAACAGTATGAAAACTGGAGGTCAATATATTCAACACAATTCAGAAATAACGCAATATATAAATATAAGAAACAAATGGCAGTTCTTTTATTTCAACTGGTTATCATAATTAAACATCAAAATAGTTTTTTTTTTCACCAAAGAGAATAAATAGCACAGGCTAGCACAATTTTGCCTTTAATAACAGCGTTATTAAGATGTGAATCTGGGGGAGCTAAAGCGACCTCAGCCCTCCACCAAAAAATATTAAATTTTTTATGTTTGCACACCAAAAAGAACAGCTAGCACAGGCTAACACAACTTTGCTCAACGCTGGCACACCTTTAATAACGGAGTTTTTAAAGGTTGAATCTAGGAAGCCACAAAAATATTCAAATTTTTGACGTTTGAACATTAAAGAGGTGAGCTAGCACAGGCTAACACAACAAAAAATAATGTTTTTCTACTACTAGCTGTGAAGTGAACAATTATTGCGTCTCCTAGCCAACTGAGAATTTCTCTATTAGTGGTTAATAATTTTTTCTATTGTTGACCTAGGTTAATAATGGACAAATTCAAATTTTTTGAGAATCCAAGAATAGTTGTTTAACAAAAACGAGTGAAACGTAATTTTGTATATCCAAGAGATTATCTTCAACGTATTTGCTGCTTAAAATTACTTAACACGAAAAAATTATTTGAATAAAAAAATGCCATTAGTTTAAAATTCGCGCCCACATCCCATAACCGCAAATACATAACCTGAATTTATTTCCTTGTTAAATATGATGGTTGAATTAGTTTTTTCAGGTTTCCGAAAGGAGATTTAACCAGGCGAGTTAAGTTACATGAAGAATTTTAAGTAAATTACAAACATTTTGTTGTAGGTGTTTTGAATGGTTAACAGAATTTGGAAGGTCCGGTCTGTTGCATAAAAATGTCGACTCTAAAAACTTAACGAGTATAATGGCGAACACTTGCCATTCCTAAATGAATTACAAGTGTCAATTTGTGAAATCCAATATTCAAATGATGCAAGGTATATTGGCGAAGCAATAAATGCCCGTTAACATCTCTAGCTATACCAAAACTAATCAAGCTTGCAGTTCAAATACTGTTAGGTAAAGAAAATTACGGAGGAGCATTCTTAAATTGTAACGTAAAAAGAAAGCACTTCAATTGAAGTTAACATCTCTCAACGATTACTTCCCGAAAGCAGAGCACAAATTGTGACAGTCCAAGTGGACTCTAAAATAAACCAATAAGAAGCAGGAGATATACAGAGGAATACAAACAATTTTCACTAAAATTATATTTTACGAGCCACAAAATGTTAATTTTAAAGTAGGTTTTCAATTTTTTGCCAGCTCAAACTGCTATGTGATCATGGTTAGTTATATATAAAAAATTTAAACAACCCTTGTGCTACATCTTTACAAATACGATATGTGAAGGTAACAAATTGAAGTCGATAGTATTAGACTGCATAGAAAAGCTACAACTACAATGCGGTGCCAATGTTAGGGCAGTAGTAAAATTTTCGATACCTAATTAAAAAAATAGATGTATCACCGGAAAAACCATACCTTCTCGTAAACAATAAGAAAATCTATTATTTCTTCGATGTCCCCTAGTCATTGAAGTCGGTGCAAAATAACTTGATTAAATACGATATAATCTTTAATAACAAAAAAACATCTTGGAAAGACATTAAAGATTTCTACATGTCAGACAAATCTAAACCGCTGCGATTGGCTCCTAAATCAACTAATTTACATATTACTCCGAATAATTTTCAGAAAATGAAGGTGAAATATGTCACACAAGTGTTTAGTGAATCAGTTGCAGTTGGTTTATCAACGTATGTAGCTTTTAATGCTTTTTGATTTATTTGCATTCCTGTGCTACTTGATTTTTACCGCTACCGCCCCTCGCTAAATAAACTGGTGCTAAGGCAATAATGACAGACTTCACAACCTTGCTGTATAATATACTATTGTACACCTTTAATAAGAGGGTTATTGAATTTTGAATCTGGATGGCCTAAGGCGACCTGAGCCCTCCACCAAAAAAATATCATATCGAATTTTTGATGTTTGCACACGAAAGAGAATAGCTAACACAGGCTAGATTTCTCGATTCACCCTCAATAATTCCGTTATTAAAAGTGCGCTATCGTTGGGCACATGTAGATGTGCTAGTCTGTGGCTATTCTCCTTCGTGTGAAAACATAAGAAATTTGATATTTTTTTGTCAGGAGCCTGAGGTTGCCTTAGTCCCTCCAAAATAGTCAATAACTTTATTATTAAAAGTGCGCTAGAGTTGAGTAAAGTTGTGATAGTCTATGCTAGCTATTCTCCTTTGGATACTTTTTTGTGGGAGGACTAACGCCTCTTCAGGTTCAAACCTCAATAACTCCGTTATTAAAGGTGTGCTAACATTATTTTTAGTTGTAGTAACTTGTGCTAGCTCAGCTCTTTAGTGTTTAAAAGTTTTGTGTTTTCCTAGATTCAACACTCAATGACTCAGTTATTAAAGGTGTGCTAACGTTGAGCAAAGTTGTGCTAACCTGTCTTAGCTATTCTCTTTCGTGTGCAAACATCAAAAATTAGATATTTTTTTGTAGAGAGAGCAAACGTAAAAATATCCATGGGGGTGGAAGGGGGGTCAAGGCGACAGAGCTTTAAACATCATTTCCTTAGAATTATAAAATCTACAAACTATTATAAATATAATTTAAATGTCTTTAAAATATGGTGTTGCTTTACTAGTTATCGTATTTTTGAGGCGAAGTTTTTAATATACGAACCTCTTCAATATTTTTACATTTTAGTAATAGGCAACGGCCACTGTTTTGGGATAATTCATGTTGTGTTAAATTAAAATTTTTAAATCCAGCATTATCTAACAGTTTTGAGACTTCTGAATGTATTTTATTAAAACTCATTATTTTGCTTGGTCTCAACAGTTAAACGGCTTGTTAAATTTACGTTATTTATATTTATGACCATTTATCATTAATGTCTTTTATAGAAAGTAGGAATAAATAAATGATCATTGTTCACTTTTTTGTTTTATTTCTTAAATGTTTGAAGAAAAGCTTACAATACATGGATATGCTTTGTCATGATATACAGCTTATAAAACTGATCTATAGGTTCTAAATATATGGTTTTTCTTTTAGATTTGAGTATTGTTTTCATCTAAAAGTGCGCTATTGAATGTTTGGCTATCTAATTATTCCTGTGAGTTTTGTTCTTTTTGTGTAAATTTATGGTAGAGTTTCGATTTTTTTGCAGGATTATCTGTTATTGTTTTGTGTTTTTTTGGATATACTGTACTTTACCTCAACAATAAAGTTACCAATTGCGATGTTTCTGGTTTAGGTCTTTTTTTTTAAATTTGATTTCTTTAAATAAATAAATGAGTAAGTAAATATATTTTTATTGCCAGTGGCGTTTATTTTAAATCTTTTCTAATGTATCACTTTTTTTGCGTGTTTCTGATTTTTAAGTGCAATCAAGTTTTATCACATCAGGATTATATTATTACATCATTGATGTAAAACAAATCTGGTTTGTTATTATGAGACCTGTAATTGTTTGTGATTTGGTAAATTCATTTAAGTGTTCTTTGTGGTAGACCCATTGTTGGAAAGTATGAAAGTAGACTTCATTCTTATTTTTCTACAAAACCAGCAGTACGTTCAAACACAGGAGAGGAAGAAAGTCATCTTGTCTCGTCTAGTAGATTGTTTGCAAGAAGATAAGTAACCAGCTTACATTTTTTACACTAAAATAAATAGTTAATCTCTTGGGGGCTCGTTTTAGGTGAACTACCTAACACAAATTTTTGGGTTTTAGGATGTATACACCATTTTTTCGCACATATTGGATTGACTCTATACTCTCTTAAGCCCTGGTCACATTATCAATCAATTTGACCAAATTTGACTTCCACTTTGGAATAATGTCTATTTTCCGCTTTTCATCAAATATTGTGGTCACACTATTAGTCAGTTTTGTTAAATTAGTTTGATGGAACATATCTGTTGCATTAGAAAATTTTAATTAATAAAAAAACCGTAAAAAACTAAAAATAAAACCAAGTGATTAAAGTCTTCAAATAACAACAACAAATACTTACTAAAAAAATTACAAGAAAATGACGTACTAATAAGTCAGATCGTCCAAATAACTTAATAAATGAGATGAGCCAATCAAGTTTACCAAAGCTTCAAATTGACCGATGAAAACAGAAGATTCTCTAAAAATTTTATCAAATTAAAATCCAGCGTAATTGTTGTACCTATACTCATAGTCAAATTTGATCAAACTGACTGATAATGTGACCAGGGCTTTGCTTTTTTGAATCACCAATAACTCTCTACAATTAAGACACGTACATTATTTTCCGGATGTAGACGGTTTTGAAATAGTCAAGGTCATTTTTCTGTTATTCTTCTCTTTTGTCTCTTTGTCGACTTCACTTTCTTTTACCTTCTGTTTGACAATTTGCTTTTATTCAGCGTTAATTCAAACAGTTAAAATTTTGAATTCATTGCGACTGAGAAGTATCATTTGATGTTGAAGAAATAGAACCGTTAATAATTAATTTGAAAGACGATAGTAATAATAACAATTTTATATTTTTATAATTGTTTTAATTCAATTTACTCAAACAAATTACAAAAAAAAATTTTTCATGCTCTATAAATGTTAGAGACAGTTTCATTGCACACACACTTTCTATGCAAATAACTTTTGTTTAGGTAGTACTTATGTACAAAGGAAAATAATTTTTAGAAAATTTTATAAATTTTATTGAACTTGTATATTCTAACCTACAAAATGTAATAAATTCAAATACCGGCAACATGGTAGAAAAATTACGTCAGAGACATTAATCAACTAAAGATAGTTTGCCAGATGTGTACAATAAATAATTACAGAAACTTCGTTGAAAACTTAACAGATGTCGCTACTGGCTTACAAAGAGTTAAGCGGTAAGTAAAAAGTATGAAATTCAATTTTTGTTTTATTTTTATTTTCAAGTTGTTTGTTTACCATCTACTAAACATACATCAGTGATTTATTTATTTATTTATTTAAATATAGCCGCACCACAACAAAAGCAAATTATGGGCGGGAACAGCGAAATTTAAAAGTAAGAACAAGTCGGATACTACAAATGTAAAAGTAATTAGACGTAGGTAGTACAAATACTATGATACAGATATAATGCAAAACAAATAAAAATAGTAACGTAGATAAGGTAAATCGATCAACCAACTAGGGAGTCGCTACCGAATGATATTATCTCGGTTATAGACGTATGAAAAATATCAAATGTACGTAGAGCACTGCTGCTGGATACAAAGAAAATAGGAGTTGACTCCAGCACACGCGTACGAGGAGTGGGTAGGTAGAAGGTATTAGGAAAACGAAACTCGGGTCGAGGAACGGAAGAAGATGATTTTGCCAACAATTCAGGACAATCGACAAGGTAGTAAATAAGTTTCTATAGAAAGAGAAGGGAAGAGATGGCCGCGACGATTACTTAAATCAGAAAGGTTGAATCTAACCAAAAGATCAGATTGTAGAAAACCTCTAGAAGGGTAAATCCCATTAACGTGATAAACAAGAAATTTTAAGAATTTGCGCCGAATGTTCTCCAGAGCGTAGATATAAACCTGATTAGTAGGGTATCAAACTACCGAGGTATACTCCAGCCAAGTTCGAATGAGGGTTTTGTACAGCAAGAGAAGTAAGTCAGCGCTTAAAAAATCTCTAGAGTTTCTGATAATAAAACCAAGAGTTTTATGTGAAGATGAAACAATAGATCGAATGTGCAAATTAAAGGACAGAGACAATTCGAAAGTGACACCCAGATCTTTAAAAGTGCTAGAGCAAATAATGGAGACCTCGGAAAAAGAATAGTTAAAAAAAAAATTGGGGACTTTGCTCTGGTATAAGAAACGATGTTGCATTTAGAAACTTGTTACTCAAACCAAAAACGTAAAGCTTCGAAATGAGAATCTCATCGTTCAGCCGATCGAAAGCCTTACTAAAATCGGTGTACACAACGTCGACCTGGAAACCAGAATCCAAGGATTCAGCTAAAAACTGGTGCATGGCAGTTAAATTGATAATTGTAGAACGCCCGCTAATAATTCCGTGTTGACAGCTGTGAAGCTTTTGGGAGATTCTAGAAGCGATTCTAGAAGCAAAATTCGAAAAGTTTTGAGAAGTTACAGAGAAGCGTGGTGGGACTATAGTCACGTGATAGTGATTGTTGCTTACATATATAAAATTATTGATATACTATCTGCCAACTTACTTGTAATCTATACGAGTTACATATTAAATCAAAAATGACTCTTTATGTTACGTGACCAGACGACGTTACAAAAATGCATTGTAAAATAACAACACGCGAATTAACGAAAAAACGCAATTACAAATATGATTAAAATTAGAATTTCATGAACAACATTGTTTGATGCAGTTAATGAATAATTTGTCCATTCGTTTGTTAGTTTAATAGTCGTAAAGGAAGTAAGACAAATTACATTTACATAAGCAGGTCATAAGCAGACTTTAGCCACGGAAATAAGTGATTTTATAATTAAATATACACGCATGATATCGTGTTTAAAAAATTTCATTGTTTTCTGTAACTCTAAAGACCGAAGATGACCGAAGTTGATGCCTCAACATAGTAAATAAATATTTGTGCTTAGTATCCAAAAACGGGGACATTAAATAAAATTGTTGAATAATTTACGACTTGCGTTGTTCATTGTAAATTGTAAACATACATAACTAATCACAAAAACAACGATAATGAAAATTATTTATGTTAACTTTTGACACAACAAAAATGACATAATTTAAACGTCTAACTGCTCAACAAAGTAGCCAGGACCATTGGAAAATTACATAAACAATATAGGGTGCAAATTTGGCTGATGTTCATAAAAGTCCAAAAAGTTGTGTTGAATGACCGGCGATTGAAAGTAATGGAAATAGCGGATACTTTCAACAGAGCAAACATTTTATATCCTAACTCAAGTTTTAGGGATGAGAAAGTTATCCGTTTTCTGGGTGCCACGACTACTCACACTGGAGCAAAAGCTGACCCGCAAAACTGTTTCCGGAGAGTGTTTAGACTTGTTTAAACGCAATACAGTAGATTTTTTGCGACGATTTGTTACAATGGATGAGACGTGAATTCACCACTATACACCAGAAGCTAAGCAGAAATCTAAACAGGATGTCAAAGGCATCCTTTTCGTGGATTATCTTAAAAAGGGCGAAATCATTACTACGCAACCCTTGTGTTTTCATAGCGTGTGGATGTCGGTATTAGTGCTCCGCAATTAAATTCGAATTTCGAACATTGCAAGCGTTAGTTACTAGGTGATTTGTGAACATTATTAAATAGTAAGTAGGAAAATTAAATTAAAGTGATTAGAAACCTAATAAGTGTAATGTAAGTAAGATTTACATAAGAACTAATAAGTAAATATGAAACAGTGTATATTTGTTTACGAATGAATGATAGTGATAAATATTATCACATTGAATAGACAACGTGAGTGATAGTACTGTGCGGTTATTAAGAGGGCGATCAAAGTAGAGGGGATATTTTTTTATTTTACATACGATAGAATGATAAGACAACCCTCTGACAGATGACGTTGCGTATAGTAATTTTTGTTTTTAAATACTTTTACTTATCTTTACAAGCAATAAACTTCTTAGAGATGGATGACGCAAAAGCTGTTCTAACATTGTGCATGTACAGGCAATTATAAAAAAAACTATTGCAGCTGACTATTGATAGAAAACGTCTTGATAAGAAGTTGAACACGACGTAATGCCGATTTGTTATCGTGAAGGTGTGAGGTATAATAATAATAATAATAATAATAATAACTAAGAAAAATGCCAACAGTTAATTGTAACGACATGTGTGCGTTTAAAGTGCATAGCGCTATCTAAGCGACAGCTTTAATGCTTGAAACACACGTGTGTCGATAAAACCAAGTAAAACTTGTACAGAAGCATAACACGCAACAAAAGAACACCTGATGCCGCATTTCGCTCTTATTATGAGCTCATCAGAGGTGTATACTTAAGTGCGGTATACAACTGTACAAGACGGCGGTTGGTCTTTTAAACTCTCGTGGAGCAATGAACATAAGCAAAATGTGTGTCTTACGACATCTCGTGTAAAACATTGACACGTATGAATAGTATAAACTAAGAAAAATGCCAACAGTTAACACCTCTGATGAGCTCATAATAAGAGCGAAATGCGGCATCAGGTGTTCTTTTGTTGCGTGTTATGCTTCTGTACAAGTTTTACTTGGCTTTATCGACACACGTGTGTTTCAAGCATTAAAGCTGTCGCTTAGATAGCGCTATGCACTTTAAACGCACACATGTCGTTACAATTAACTGTTGGCATTTTTCTTAGTTTATACTATTCATACGTGTCAATGTTTTACACGAGATGTCGTAAGACACACATTTTGTTTATAATAATAATAACCCTTTATTGCATAGAAACATACAATCGCAGGGCGAAGATCAGATGGCAGCCAGATATACTGCCCCTGTTCTACCACTTAAACCCTGACAAAAAAAAAGAAAACTCTATAAAGAAAAAGAGAAATGACAACTAAATTATTTGTCTATGTCTACAATAGTTCAGTTTACTGTTATAAAGAAACGCAATACATAATGATATTGAAAGTGTATATATTGAGATAATTAAAAATAAGATGGTTAAAAATGAGATGATTAAAAATAATTATAACATTTGGTGTCTACTAGGCCAATCTTTAAGTTTTATTTTAAATTGATGAATTTCAAGGTTTTGAACGTTTTCTGGTAGCTGAGAATGGATCTTATATGCTACCCAAGAAAAAGATCTCTCGTACAGCGTAAGACGATGAGAGAGAGGAGTAAGGCCACCTTTAGATCTTAAGTTTAATTGGTGTACATCAGTACGAAATTTCAGCTTTTCATAAAGATATGGTAGACATTTTAGTAATATCACTTTCTGAACCAAGCAGGCAGTAAGTAAAAAGAAACGATTTTTCATGTTTAACCATTTAATCTCTGCCAGTTTGTGTTATATGTGCCCATATTTTTTTATGTTGTATATAAATCGCAAACACGTATTTTGTACTTTTTGAATTTTATATAAGTAATAATTGTCAAGGCAATTTAAGAAAATTTCGCACCCATAAAGAAGTTGTGATGGCACGAGGGAATCACATAGATTTCTGTTAAGGTTCAAAGGTAGAAATTCTCTAAGTGAATATAGTAGTTTTAAATTAGAATACGCATATCTTATTCTTAGGTTGATATGAGTTCTAAACCTAAAAGATGAATCCAAGATTAATCCCAAGTTACGAGTTTCAGCAGCAAGTGGAATGACTTGGTCGCCAATTTTTAACTTTATGGAGTCTCTAAGTTTGACACATACAGGTATGCTACCAAACAACATTGCAGTCGATTTACCAGGATTAATTTGCAGTGAATGCTGTGAAGATGAAACACGTATATTATTGAGATCATGATTGAAGTTTTATATTGAAGCGTCGAGTTGGGAAGGGTACCAACTATGATATAATTGAATATCGTCCGCGTACATGTGATAATTTAGAAATTTTATGGAGCTCAATAAATTACAGGTATATATGGAGAAAAGCAAGGGTCCAAGAATCGATTCTTGTGGAACCCCTGTTTCAAGTTTAATCGGATTAGAAAGCTCGCCACCATAACTTACACATTGATACCTGTCGCTTAGGTAACTATGAAAAAGTTCAATACTCTCTGCGCTTAAGCTAATGTAGTGCAACACAGCAGACATCAATTCGTGATTGATGGTGTCAAACGCTTTCGTGTAGTCTAATAAAACTAACATAGTTACTTTGCCTTGATCCATGTTATGTAAAATGTCATCAGTGATTTTTAACAAAGCAGTTGTGCAGCTGTAGTCCTTTCAGAAACCAGATTGTTTAGAGGGTAAAATTTTGTATTGTTCAATATGACTAGTTAATTGCTTATTAATTACTTTTTCAGATAATTTAGATAAACATGGCAAAATACTGATAGGCCGTATCTGTTTGTACTCAGTAGGTTGAGGTGTTTTAGGAATCGGTATTATCACAGCATGTTTCCAGATTTTGGGAAAGTAGTTAGATGTCAGACAACAATTAATAATATGAACCAAAAATTTTAACAAAGATGGATAGCACAAATGCACCATAAAAATATCAATTCCGTCAATTCCACGTGAATTACTTTTTATTTCATGAAGCAGATTCGACAAAGTTGATTGGTCTATAGGCTGAAAGTTAAACGATTCGGCGAAGGAGGTTATAACGTTTGTATTATAGAATACAGAAGTATTGTGAACATTTTTATTATCAGCTTTAGGAATTGAATTATACAAGTATTGTGAAAGAGCATTAGCGTTTAGTAGGTTTTCGGGAATAGTAGCTCGTTTATTATACTTAGTAACATTCAGTTGTTTCAGAATTTTCCAACGCTGTTTAGAATTATATGATAAAAACTGTGTTTGAAAGTAACTCTTTTTTCTTTACGGATGGTAACTGTAGTGGTATTTCGAAGTAATTTGTAATAGTTCCAATCTTCAGTTATCCTCGTTCGACGAAACTTTGCTTTTGCCTTATCTCTACGCGACATTAGAAGTCAAATATTATTATTTATCCAAGGTAAGAATGGTTTACGGACTTTAATAGATTTGAAGGGGGCATGTTGATTAAATAAATAAGTAAGTACATTATTCAATAATTCAATTTTTTATCTATATTATGAATGCGAAACAACCGGTCTAAGCCAGCTTGTTCCAAGTCATAATTAAAAGCGATTTCATCAAATTTGTCAAAACTTCTAAAAGTGAGGTTAAATGGGTGAACAGAAACAGGTTTAATTAAAACTTGGCATTGAATAAGATCATGATCTGATGTATCACAAACATGAACCTTGGGGTGTGAGACAAAGTTTCGATTCGAGGTAACAATATGATGGATTAAGAGTAATACGAGTAGGGAGTCAATAATTTGAGATAAGCCCAAAGACTCCAACAGGTTATTGTAGGCCTGAGTGGCATCGCTAGTAACTTCAAGCAAATTTATATTTGTGTCTCCTACAATCACGATATCCTCACAAATTGGCAGAGTATCAAGTACTGTATTTTCAAAACCATCCACGAATTGGGGAACATTAAGTTTCGGAAGACGATATATCACCCCAAAAATAAAGGTTTCAGAGTTTATACATACCCTTAAACAAATTTGCTCGATTACTTCAGAAGTTAGGAGAATTTCATACGAAATGCCGTGTTTAACAAATATTCCCACTCCACCTCCAATTCTTATATATAAAGTCATATCCGTCAATGACTACTGTTGAAGCGTTGTCATCCGACAACCAGTTATAGATAAACAATAATTCCAATAAAATCTAATTTAATTATTTCTTGACAAATTTAGTCAAATCAATAATTAATGTTCAAAATATTTTTATATGATAACAAGAGCAGTATAAATGTTTAATGTATGATATGAATGTAAAATATAACCAACACAAGTACGATTCAATATAAAATGTAAACAACCACACTATCAATATCAGCTAATATCAGCTATTCCAATACTATTATTAATAACCCAAAAAGAATAAACGGAACAAAAGGTTTTAATTTACAACTTTAATTTCAATTACCACGCACTCAAAAGGAAATAGTAGTCTTAAGAATAACAGTAGCTCCGTTATATAAACAGAAAACAATTATATCGTATTTAAAAAAAAAGACTAAGAATTAAGTATTCGTCCTATTCAGATTCCACCCCAAGATTCACCAAATTATTATCATCCAGTATAGAATATATTTTGTTACCAAATTTCACTTTTATAATTCCATTCATAGTCCAGGCATTTCTTGTACCATATTTATCTTTGGAATTTTTTAGCACATCATATCTAACCTTCGTTAAATCTTCAGTGATAACAATGCGAGTACCCTTCAGTAAATGTCTTTTTTAACCACTAACTCCTTAAATTTGTAAGTACAGAATTTACTATAATCGGACGGGTTTTGTTATTATCCGAGTCGATGACATTCATCGATGCAATCAGCAGTAACAGTAACATTCAACTTCGTGCTTAGCAGGTTGATAACTGTTTCTTCAGTGCATTCATTATTATCTTCTGGAATGCCAAAAATGCGAATATTATTCTGCCTTGAATATTGTCCAAGGTGATCACATCTGCGTTGCAGCATTTTATTTTCAATGGTAATTTTATCCACAGCTTGATTGATTATAATTTTATGTTGTTCGATTTGAGTATTAATATGTTCACTTACCGTGTTAGATATACGGTCAAGAAAGTCTTTATCTTTAAGTAAGGCTTCCACAGCTTCTTTAAACATTGCTGAAAACTCGGTTTTTATGTCTCTAGTAATCGGCATTTTAGATTATAATTTAGAATTGGCACTATTAGATACACTGTAATCATTAAAAACACAAAAAACTTTTATAAAACTATAATTCTGTCTTTTATAGAATAATATAGCGAGAGCGCCGTTCAACACTGTTTACTCAGTCGCCACCAACTTTGGTACCATAGTGATGTTCGAAGTGCGATCAAGGCGTATAATTATTAAGCCGGAGATACACGGCGCGTGGTTCGGCAAACCAGGGACCAGGTACGGGGTTCGTGGTTAGAGGTTTGTGGTTCCGCTATTGCCAAACCAAAGGTGGGTACACGGTGCGTAGTTCGTTTGGTGTATTGACGTAACAGGTTCGTGAAGAAACAACGGAACCTCTTGATTTAGTTCGTCAGCCGCCATCATGGATTCAAGACAACAAATCATTGCATCTGCTACATTGTGTGTTATTTCTAGTGGCGTTTGGTAACAAAATCGGTTAAGCAGACGTAAAAGGAGATGGTGGATGTCATCAACTAGTAGTAATTAATACTAAAATTACAGATATAGTGGATCAAATATGTTAGTGGACTTTTTAAAGGAGCCCTCAGGATATTTAGAAAACTTTTGTCGTATGAGAGCTGAAGATTTCGAATTACTATTAGCAAAAGTAGGGCCAATAATTGCAAGGAAGGATACAAACATGAGATTGTACATTCCCGCTAAACAAAGATTAGCTGTGACTTTAAGATTTTTAGCAACCGGTGATAGTTACTGCAGTATGGGTTTCCTTTTTAAAATGTCTAGACACACTGTCGCAAATTGTGTTGAAAGAGTATGCCAAGCAATAGTTCAGGAACTGAAGGATGAAGTAAAGGTAAATATATTTCACAATATTTTGTTAAATTTTGGTAACAAAAATATGAGTAAAAACATGAACTCGTATGCGGAAACGTAAACTTTTTAATTATTAAATTTGGTGATAACGAGGTGTATCCAAATTTTCCCAGCCAGCAGTGTCGGGCGATGTAGGTGGATGAGACTGTTGTAATGGCTGGAACAAGTGTGTAGGACTTACATGCTGCACAGTATACTGAAATCCTTCCGCCTCCTGGGAATGTGGTGATGGTTGCGATTGATGTGATTGTGGAGATAGTAGCGAGTATGGAGAAGGTTGAGACTGCTGAGAGGATGACGATGAGGGTGTTACTAGTGTGTTGTTCTGAATGGCAGCCACTTCCATGATTCGTCGAAGTTGGGGGTGTTGAATCGAAATATTAAGTTATCGATTTCATGCATAACAATGTCTTGAGTGTGGTCCTCCATGCGCCTCAACTTCGCGACCAGTAAATCTGCGAATAATTCGATTCGATCCTTTTCTCCTTTTTATCGGAGTTCACAGGTAGCGTGACAGCTGTTTTTAAAATTTTAAGTGCCTCGTCCATTTGATGTTTAACTTGCTGTGTTTGAGTTAGTTTTCGTTTTTTGACATTTCGTTCCATGGATTCGACAGGTGTGGATGGATTTAAAGGACATACATTACGTGGGGTATCTGTAGTAAGTTGATTTTCAACCTGTGTCTCAATAGCACTTTCATTGGAAATATCCTCATTTGATTGTGTATTTGGCATATCTTGTTCAATGGAATGGTCTTCATTATCACTTTCCATTTCCTGAAACGTATACATATGTCTAGGAATGTATTTTTAACGTAATGAAATTTAATATTAGTTAAGGAACCACTTGTCAGCGAACAGTTGTAGTAATAATGAAAATAATATCTGGAAGAACTTGGTTGTGCAATTAAATATTCAACTGTTAAAAAAGTTACTGAGATTACGACAGTCATCATCTCGAAACGTATCGGGTGTCCAATTGAGAAGCGATCAAGAAAAATTGATGGACATACTTTTTAATTTTTTATCTCTAAAGCTAGATGTTGTCATATTTAAAAAAAAAACATGTATTCCACAAACAATTATAAATCAGTCTAGATCAAAAATACACCTATCGAACTTAAGAAAATGTCCGTAACGTTTGCCCAGCACTTTTACTGTGTTTTCAAATAACAGAGGGGTGGGAACGTTGTTTTGCAACAACCATAAATAGCGGAACAGTGTATGCCATCTTATTCCTTCTTATATAATCTATTTTAACGATAGTTTACCTTTTTAGATGCCAAATAACGAAGCTGAATGGTTAGCTATAGCTGCTGATTTTGAACAGAAATGGAATTTTCCACACTGTATAGGAGCGATTGACGGAAAACATGTAGTCATAGAAGCTCCAGCAAATAGCTCTTCAGAATTCATCAACTATAAGGGCACATTCAGTGTTGTTTTGATGGCACTTGTGGATTCCAATTATTTATTCACATTTGTAGACATAGGGTGTCAAGGAAGAATTAGTGATGGAGGAGTATTCCGTAACACCGCTTTGTATAGAAAACTTGACACCGAAAAATTAAATTTACCAACAGAAAAACCGTTACCATTGCAAAACAATAAGGTACCGTATGTAATCGTGGGTGACAGCGCATTTGCTCTTCGCCGAAACCTTTTGAAACCATTCCCTGGTATTCATACAAAAGGAAGTGCTGAACGCATTTTCAATTATAGATTGTCTAGAGCCAGACGCACAGTAGAAAACGTTTTTGGAATAATGGCGTCTGTCTTTCGGATATTACGTAAACCTATGTTGGTAAATCCAGAAAAAGCTTCCCTAATTACTATGACTTGTGTCATACTTCACAATTATTTGCGAAAAAGTAGAATATCCACATCAACCTACTCACCAACAGGTACCTTTGATAGTGAGGTAAATGGAAATTTATTCCAGGAGCGTGGCGTCTACCGAATAATGAAATGAGTTCTTTGCTACCTATACAAAAACAACCTCGAAGGGCGAGTATTTCTGCAAAAGAAGTTAGACAAAACTTTTCTGTTTATTTTCAATCCAACCACGGAAAATTAGCATGGCAAGACGATCAGTAATCATCATGTGTAAACGAGGGTACCTTTTCTTGAAATACCGTGTATGTCGTAAATGTATTGTAATATTATAATACAATTATTGTCATTGTAGATCAAACAGTACCGTTTATGTTTAATCATATATTACTGGTCATATTGTATTTCATTAAAAATAGTTGGTGCGATACACATAGAATTAATAAATAGATGAGAATGTGTTTAATTATGTAAAGAAGTGTATTTTACAGGAGGTACTTACCATTGAATTTATTGTTTTATTTGGGGTATAAACTGCATGCAGAAACCTGTCTATTGGCTCGTATAACGACCAAGTCGGTATATATAAATCGCCTGTTCCACTTCCAGAGGTCTTGGAACATTTAGCTTTACGTGCATATTTCCTGTATGTGGCAAAAGTCTATCTTTTTCTTCTTTAACGCTTTAACCCCTATCGGAAATTTTGTTTCCAATCGTTTCCATGAATCATGCACAATATTTCGGTCTTTGTGGTGATTGTGTTTGGGATTCCAGATCACTTCCTCTTCCTGAAGTGCCTCGATAAACTCTACATTTTTTTCGACATTCCACTCGACCGCCATATTTTTACCTAACCTCTATCAACAACACTCGTCTTGACATCAAACAACCTACTGGCACGTTCTGTCGGTTCGCGTTCGCAATATTGCGAACCTAGGCGAACCTCTCCGAACCAGCATGGACCGTACACGAACCGACGTGGTCAGCTCCTTTGTATCGTGACAATTTACCGACCTCTCGAACCACGCACCACGAACTGCGGACCACGCACCACAAACTACGAACCTCCTATGCTACACGGCGCGTGGTTCGTGGATTGTAGAGACAAGATCGTCGAACCACGCGCCGTGTATCTCCGGCTTTATGCTATAATGGTAGTACTATTAAATAACAATTTATTTAGAAATAAAATTCGATACTTATGCATTATTTTATCTTGATCTCCTTATGTAAATAAACTGCTTGTACTGAACATCAGTTTTGCAAAAATCGGTATTTTTGAATTTGGCGCCTCTTGCAAAAATTTAAATTACCAGATTATCTAGAGATTCCTTTATTGTTTCATCAACACTTTTATTTACATAATTCTGTATTAAATGGGTATAATAAGACTAGTAACTAAAAAACATTTGAGGGATGTTTGGTATAGATAACATGTTCTTTAGTCATTTCAGAATATCATCAACCAGTTGAAAGGGTATCCAAAACGCTTAGGAGAATTAACATAGCTTTTCTGTTTGGGATCCTCCAAAAAAAATATTTTTAAATTTTACACACTTTGCATTTAAAAAACATTTCAGAAACAAATCTAATTCAGGTTTTCTTTATAGGTTTTATATCGGAAGATTGGCTATCAAAAAATGAATTGTTCTTATGTTCTGTAAAATTCTCAAATATTAAATAATATCCACGATTCTTTGTCCTGTTATATAGTTGTTTATATTTGTAAGAAAGAATGCAACAAAATGCACCACATGTGTATATGTATTTAAAATTATATTCATTTTTTGCCATCCCAATTTGACAATCGATTTCATACTCCCAGTATTATCTGTTATTAATAATAACTTAATAAGAATTGCAGGTGGAATTTAAATAAGCAAAAATTATAAAACAACGTGTGAGTACATGTTATAACAAAAAATAATTCGTAAATTTTAAAATGGCTATTTATGTAATCAATGACGAAACTCGTCATTTTTTGTAACGAATTTGAAATCATTTGAGTTATAAAGAAACATTTGTCTTTATGTGTCATATACAAAATTTTGGAAAAATTGCACAAAAATGGTATATATTTTGTTTAAGTATAGTGTAACCGGTGCCCGGTGTTACATTTTCAAAATGTAATTCCTTTTCCCAACTGATGATGAAAAGTTTTACTTTAGTTAAGGTAGGTGGATTATTTTGACACGAACTTTATTTTTATTACATTACATGTCAAAATTAGTAGTTGATATCCTTAGTTTTCGAACACCGAGATTTCTTCAAATTTCTGAAGGAATTACATAGGAATAACATCATTCATTCTAATCAGCAGGCCGTGCCTCATTTATGTGAGTAATTAAATATATAAAAATACAGGGTGAATCACTGTCGAATAGTAAAAGTTTTGCAACTTTTGTCATTTTATTTGCTTATAGGTTTATAAATGTTACGTTTAAAAATATTTTGAAATATACAGTATGTTCCAAAAAATTCAGCGCATGAAAGTTATATATTTTCTTATGGAACACCCTATATTTTATTGAGTTTTTTTTGCCCATAAAATTAAGGTATACTTTTATAAAGGTTTCCTTGACCTAAACACAGAATGTTCAGAGTTACGTCGACTTTTCTTAAAATGTTGAAGTATTAAAAAAAAAGTCATTATCTTCTATATCAACAAATTATTACAAATTTACTTTTACGTCTAGGTAATTGGATATTAGCTGAATGTATTCTATGACTAAATATTAAACATTTCAGAATTTACAGGTTAATTATTAGACAATCAATATAGCATAGAATGCAACCGCTCGATGTAAGCTTCTTCGGACCTCTTAAAACTGCCTATAGTATTGTTTGGGAAGACTATATAATATGAGCTTTATTTTGGGGAATTTACAATTTTTTTTAATTAATGGTAAAGCGATTTAAATACAAAAGAATATATGCATACATATAATTTAATATGTTATTCAGCTATGTATTGTATCAAGGAGAAGTTATATACCCTTTACGTTATACAATAACATTATACCATTTATAATCAATGATTATACATTGTAATTCAATGGTAACTATTCGATAACGTAAAGGTTATATAACTTTTACTTGATACATCACACTGCTAAATATCATTTTATAACATTACAGCCTGGTAATAATTGTCTGAAGTCCATTAACAAAAATGTAAACGTTTATTATAATTGTTTTCTGTCAAATGCTGTTGTAGTTAAATGTGATACAGATGATAGTGGTTTTTCTTAAATATTCTATACACACTCAATTGACTGATGCATAAGTCATGCTAAATTTTTCTAGTACTTATATTAGGTAAAATTTATATTACGTAAATCTTAAAGCCAGTGTTGCGCGCAAAACTCCACATCGTTCTAATACTAACAAACGTTTAAGAGAGAATCGAAATTGTGTGTGGACATAAAACATTTTTCTCGTAAAATAAAATAAACGTCAGACAACGTTGTAACTTAATAATTTTGATAAAAAAAGCAAAACAAGTCGATACTTTGTAGGAAAAAAACCTTTTTGAAGAAAGAAGAAAATGTGCACCGATAAGTAATGGGTCAAGGTACGTGACGTTGGCACGCCTATAAAAACTCTAACAAAAATTTTTCTTAGAGTTTCATAACAGAAATTGTATCCCCCAAGAGTTTGCAGAAAAAGTCAAATTGTACGAGCGTACCAACTTCACGATGTAGAAATTGTCAGTGAAGTTGGCACGTCTATGAAAGGATTAACAAAAATATTGACCGTTAGTGCTTTATAAAGAAATTGTGTCCCTTAATCGCTTTAAAAGTTATAATTTTTTTTATGAAATACAAAGAACCACTAAGGTTGCACTAGCAACCGACTATAAAAGTTATGTTAGTGCTTCGGATGAAGCGTGAAGTTGGCACGCACTTCAAAATTAATTTTTTCTGCAATCGTTTGCGGGGGGCGGGGTAATTTCTTTTATAAAGCATTAAAACCCACCAACAAAACACAAACGATTAACTAAAACTTTTTGTTAGGGCTTCTAATCAAGCGTGAAAGTTGGTGAGTATTTTAGGATTTGATTTTATCTGTAAACGCTTGGGGAGATCATTTCTTTTATAACGCACTAACGATTGACTATAAAATATTAGCTAGTGCTTTCACAAGTGTGCCAGTTTATGGATTTTAAAGTAATTTGTAAACTCGAATTGTACATTACAGTAACGGACAAACGATATCTGCATCTACCATTCCTTTGTCGAGACAAAACGAGGTCTAGCGCGCGAACGTCTCTTATAAGAAAATTCCGTAGACAGAGAGAAAATGAAAATTGCGTTTTAGAAAAAAAATAGTTTAAACAAAAGTATAGACAACAAAATTTCCAACAACTTTTCTCTCATGACTATTTTTGTATAAATTATATTAGTGGAGATATTGTTAATGCAATTAGTGTCATGTCATAATTTCAGTAATTAATTAAAATAATTTACACAAAAGTTGTGTACAATTAAATTAAATCATCTGGAAAAAATGTAAAACGAATATTTTTCTAACTATGTATTTCTATAATTAGAAAATCTGTGTAGGTTAACGGCTCTTTTGACTTGGTAGATAATGTCCTACATTTAATCATATCTATAGGTACAATACCCATGTGGAACGTTTTATATAAATCGGACGGGTGATATTCTTGATGATATCTTGTTAACATACGGACGAACGGTCGAGTAGTCGGGCATCCAACAAAAAAAATCTTTTTTACTTTATTATAGTGCACTAACTTTAATTAGTCGAAAAAAATGAAAAAAGAGGTGTGAAAACTTTTGGTTTGAAAACCGTCGCATAACTCCCCATCTTATTTATGGTATGGAGTAAAAATACATTGTATAAGATAACAGTAACACGAATAGATACTATCAGAAATACATCATCTCCCCGGAATGTAGAACGTTCCATAGATACAAGCAGTAGATTCTATATACGTGTTAGTGTTTCCTTCAGTCACCGATAGATAGCATTATGCGTTGGGTTTTCGGTTTCGTCAATGATTGAATATCGCGAAATAATGTTACCACACGACGGAACAACGCAATAGATTTTTTTTAAGTTTTTATATACTAGTTAGTTATACTATTCAGTTTGTTTGAATTAATCTTTAATTTTAAATTGAGTGTTAGGCGTGAAAATAACAGGAAACTAAAATATTATAATAATGTAACACGTATCGCCACTTATCGGCAACTTCGGGAAGTTCATATGCAAATGTAGAATCATCTGGGCGTTATACATTCCAAGGAGATGATGTATTTCTGGTACTATTAAACAATTCTTATTTATAACTTATTCTTATTCGCTCTCTTAAATAATAATAATAATAATAATAATAATAATAATTTATTTACAGGAAATATCCCAAAGAAAAAAACAAAACAGATATGTATAAATGAATGAATGTGTACAATTTTAAATAAAAGTATGTTTATAAAAGAAAAAAAAAAAAACATTTTACTGATTAATAGTGGTTCTTATAAAAATCAACATCAATTTTACATAAATATTTCTTCATGTCTTTTTTAAGGTTAAACTCATTTCCAAAAAGTTAGTATCAACAAATGTATTCGCATTTTTCATTACTCTTGAAGTGGAGAATGTTTAAGATAGTTTGTTCTACTAATATTTAACGAGAACTGATTTGTATTACGTAGATTTTTAGATGGAATGTTGAATTTAACTAATTGTAAAAGAATCGGACAATCTAAAATACCATTAACTAGTTTATGCAAAAATACGTTATCATGAAGTATTCTTCGAGAATGTAAAGTGTTTAAATCAAGATAAGAGAGGATTTGAAAGTAAGTTGAAGTTTGTAATTTAGCTTTGAAAGAAAAAATCTTAAAACCTATGCTGCACTTTTTCAATTTTGGTGATAAGGGTTGAATGATAAGGTGACCAAACTAGGGTACAATATTCTAAGTGTAAACGTACCAATGAGATATATAACAATTTTATTGTGTTTGATTTGAAAATTTTTTTTTTTTTTTAACACATAATATAAAAACGATTAGGACAAATTAAAATAAATAATATTGACTTAAATAAATACCTGTAGGAGATACAACAAACAAACTTACTAAATTTATCACTGTATCTAAATTAAAATAAAAATTAACTTAAAGTGCATATAAATATCATCGGAAAATGAAATCAAGTACAAAACAATATGAGTTCAACGGACGAAGATAAAAGAAATCGAGCAGAACGATATGCAACAAGTGATGAGGAGACAAATGTTTTTAATAGAAGCAAAAGGACCTTAAGATCACCAAAGAAACAACACCAAGAAGATAAAATTGATACAATATTAATCGTATTTCAAAATTTAACATTAGAAGTTAGACAAATAAGAGCAGATCAACAAGAATATGAAGAAAACTCAAAGTGGAAAATGCTACAATAAAGAAAGAAAACGAAACAATAAAAACGAGTACGAACCGACAAAGAATATACTACCTGGAACAAATATAAGAAGAAAAAAATAGAGATAGAGAAGAAATGGAATAACATAGTTGTATCAAGATACGCTAATAATATGAAAAAAGAAATTTCATACAACAGAGACTGGATGTCCTGATTAAAACCGCATATACAATTGGGCCTAAAATGTGTGTGATAGAATTTGAAAACTTGAAAGACAAAATAGAAATAATGAAAAATAAAACAAACTAAAGATGAAGATCATCAGAGGTGAACAAATATTTAATAATAATCATTTAACAAAAGAGGGAGAGATGTCAAAAACAAAAAGAGCAAGAGCAATAGAAGAAATAAAGCAAGGTAAAAATACTAAAATCGGTTATCAAAAATTAATAAGAGATTGTAAGAGATGGAAATGGAATATAGAGAAGGGCGCACTAGAAAATCTAATGTGACAAAAAACTAAATATTTAAATGATCAAGAATAAAAGACAGACATGACTACGGACTTGGACAAGCAAATAAATTACTAAGAAGACTCAATAAGTAAGGAAAAATTAGAGTTTAAAATGAAAGTAAGTACATGGAACATAAGAAGATAGATGACCAAATTAAGATGACATTGCTAATAATACATGGACCGAGTAAAGATGAAAAAACAAATAAAAAGATGAGTTCTCGGAGGCGTTGACAGAATCACTAGAAAATGTAAGTAGAAGAATATTAGTATTACGAGATTTCAACAGTCGAGTTGTCATTGGTAACCAAGGAAAAAACTATTTAAAAGACTGATAAATTTTTGTGTAAATAATAATTTAATAGTGACAAATATGTTTTATATGCACCAGGATATACATAAATACACTAGGAAAATGTCAGAGAGGAGAAAAATCAATAATACTATGTACTTATTAATAAAAATACAGAACATGAAAAACCATCATCACGAAAGAGTAATTTCCTATAAAAGAAAAGAGTAATAAAGCTTATAAGTTACAAAAAGAATTACAACATATAAATTTCAGCAACAATTACAAATAAAAACGGAGGAATTTGTTGAATTAGAAGAAATGTGGAATAGATTCAAGAAAAGAATTATACAAACACCACAAGAAACATGCCGAATAACATCAGGAAATAAAGGAAAAAGCAAAAACAATGTTGGAACCAAGAAATAAAACATCAAGTAGAAAATAAGAAAGAAAAATAAAAGAATACTTGGCAAGTAGATCGGAAGACTTATAATACAAAAACTAAAAATAAAATAAAACATAAGCTAAACAAAAATCGTGGGAAGCATTTGGTAAAAGAATGCAATAAGATAGCAAAGGAAATCAAAAATTATTTTATAAAGTTATAAAGCGTTTGTAACGTTCGAAGTGTAAACACTCCTCCTGTGTATACACTTCCTTAACTCAATTTCGCGGGCATAACTTTATATTAGTTTCCGGAGTTGATAACTCGAAACTGTCCACGATTGGTCCGCTGCATTTTAACGTTTCCGGAAAGCTTTTCTTGAATCAACCGTTCACGAGGGAGAATATAAACCCTTATCTGAAAATTTCTTCGCTTTATGGGGTAATCAGGCTGATGGTAAGAGATTCTGAAATACTTCAACGGTTTAAAAACTTTATTTTGTAGATAGAAAATATCATACCACATAAAGTCAGATTTTAAGATTCGCTAAAGGATTGTGCTCCACGTGAACAATTTAAGAAGCACCGTCCTGCATTCTTCATGCTAAGGGACGCTTTGCATCAGGTATACGATTGCCCTCTGGGTTTATCTTTTGCTAACATCCCTATGTTTGTTGTAGAGAGGGTATTTTATGTCTCCTTATTAAGAGCATATTCTCTTCCTGTAGTTTCTTCGTCAAATTCTACGGCTATTGCGGGTTTACTTATGTCTTTTAAAGGCGCTGTGCCAAAATAGCTACCCACGAATACTTCGTCAGATTCGCAGACCACGGTGGAGGCTCGTCCAGAAACCGCTAGCAATATTGAGAGCAAGGGTAACGCTTTTACTGCTGCGTAGAAGGTCGTACTGCTCGTTCCAAGTTAGGCCCAAATTGAACAATCGTTTAAACTTCGTGGTGACTAAATTAGTCTTAAAACTTCCCTTACACGTCTTCATTCAATTCATGTAATCTGTAACGTTACTCAGTACTATAAATGACATACATTCTAGGTTAAGTTCACCATAGGCGTACCTTCAGTACGCGAAATATCAATTGCATATACGAGACAGGGGCGTAGTAGTGGTAAATATTTGGGTAATTATCTTTACTTTAACTTGTAATTCTATGTAGCTCTAGTCATTTTCGTGTTACCTGAATGTTTAATACTGTACGTTACCCGTTGTAGCTCGTGTAGTCGTAATATATCTGTGTCTATTGAACGCTGTGACCTATCACAATTAAATTGTTTGTTGGGGTGAATACATTTTATGTGAAGGTTTCTGTGAGTTTATGTCGTATTCTTTCGTGATTTGTTTCCCTTTTTCTGTATATTCTGCTGCGGACAGATCTTCTTAACCCACACCCTACTCTCCGCTGAGGGGCATACTTTCCTAACAACTGACCGTAATACGTTAAAGAAAAGTAAACAATACAGCTTAAAACACTTAAAAACAAAAGATAACAAAATAATAACAGAAAACAAAAAACTATGGAAAGAGTAGTTTCAAGAGTTTTATAATTAAAACGAAGTAAACAATAATAAAAAAGAGTAGAAATTGAAATAGAAAACGACGATTAAATGAAGTACTAACAGCAATAAAAAAAATAAATAGAGAAAATGGCAGGTGATGACAAAATAACGGGAGAAATGTTGAAGAACATAGAAGAAAGAAGGACAGAAATGTTAACACAAATATTCAGCAAAGCCTGGAAAACAGAAAAATACCGGAAGATTGGACAATCGAAGAGACTGTGCCAATTATATAGGGATTACTACAATGTAGTTGGCATGACATACGAAATGATACTAGAGAAGAGGCTGTGAAAAACAATTGAAAGTCAATTAGATAAATCACAAGGTAGATTCAGGAAAAAGAGAAGTGTTTAAGATCATATTTTAGTGTAAAGCAATTGATAGAAAAGCAATAATAACAAACAAAGAAATCTATATGAAAAGCTTGAAGATCAGATCGGTGTAAAATCAAGAACAGCAGTAAAAAGTTTATTCACTAACAATAAAAACTATGTGAGGAAGGATAACATGGAATTGGACTGACGTGATAAAAGCGACCAAAATAAAACTAAAAATTACATGTTGGAAACTAAGAAGTAAATATAGTGATAAACCAAGAAAAATTAGAACAAGCAGAACCCTACAAATATTTGGGAGTAATAATACAAAGATAAAAAAATATGGAAATGGAAGTAAATGAAAGAATTAATAATGCAACAATATTATACTATAGTATAGATACAACATTCATAGGAAACAAAGAAATAAGCAAAAGAACAAAAGTGTATAAAACAATTTAGAGACAAATACTTACATATGGAAGCGAGAGCAGGATAACAACAAAAACAACGAGTAGTAAATTACAAGAGATGGATATGAAATATTTAAGAATAGGTAGAAAATATAGAATCCGAAATAATACATTAGGAGCTAAACTAGAAATCGAATCAGTTAAAAAACAATAGAGAAACAGCAGCTAAGATGGTTTGGACATAGATGTATGTAGGATAAATAACGGTGTACACGTGAAAAATATATGGAAAGTAGAAATTCATAAAGTTCAAAACCAAAAGAACCAAAGAAAACATGGAACAATGAAGTAGCAGAAATAATAGAAAGAAAAAATTAAACATGGGAAGAAGCAAAAAGTTTGAATTGGTACCGCATGCCCCTACTCACCTGATGGACTTTAGTTTATTTTGAACTTGAAAAATTTTATGCAGGAAAGAAGTACAAGTCGAATGAAGATGGGATTGCTGCCACAAATAAGTATTTTGACCAGTTAGACGAAAAGGCTTATATTGATGGAATAAGAGCACTTGAACATAGGTGGACTAAGTGCAATGAACTTGACGGGAATTACCTTAAAAATAAAATTGTTATTCATGCGATGTTCTTTGTTTTCTTGACTAGGCCGAAAACTTTACAATTTATCCTCGTATCATCGATAATCAGAAAGATTTTTATTGTAAATTAATTAGATTGACTAAAATTCAAAAACACTTACCCGAAGTAATTGGTTTCAGAGTTTTTCCATCTCCACCTCTAGAAGGACTAAATAAGATTATACATATCAATAAATAAATTTTGAAGAAAAGTTACCAGAATACATTAGAATATTTATTTGTTTAAAACTCATAAACAACAATTAATTGCCTATGACTTGTATCATTTCTTTCCTATTCAATTAATGGTTAATCCAAAAAATGACATATTGTGTTAGATTCATGGAAAATAAACAAAATTAAATATGTAGGACAGTTTTTATAAATACACAATAGCTCATGAGTATGGACCATTACCATATAATTCTTGTGAGCAGTTTTAATAATTGAAGAGCAAATTAATTCTATATGCGAATGAATGATTGATTTAAACCAAATAAAAAGATGTATTAACTGTAAGTTTGTTAAAAACCCGTAAAGTCGAGACCAATGCTTAAAATGTAATTAAATCAAAAATAAAGTTTGAACTGGTTCTTGATTAACCTAATAATTACAGTCATCTTCAGAATAAATTAAATTACTTTAATGAGATGAATCTGTGAAAGACGGCAGTGCATGCAATATAGATAAAATCGAATTTTATTAATTAGTTAACGACTGAAACCAATAAAGTGAAAATATTTTTTTTTCTATTTCATTACTGGAATTTGTGATACTCTATTGATGCGAAATATTTTAAGTATACTTCTACTAAGGGCAAGAAAACTTCTACAACTTATCATTAATTATCTCTGTTAAGAAACCCGCAATAGACAAAATAGGTACAGTATATTTAAAGTTTTTCTCGTTGCGGTTATTAATTAAACAAAATTTGAACTTAATTGAACGATTTTTTATTCATTTTTCACATCAATCATCGGTAATTTTTTTTATAATTTAAACAAAATGTTCCATTTATCTCCAATTTATATACATTTGACGATTACACATTTAAAAAGTTTTTACAATTTGTTTTACCGTATAAATAGATTACATTTGCGGTTATTAAATTATGTTTGACTTTGCCATACATGAATGCTTCAAATAAAAACGTGAACTTGAACTTAATAAAATTAACTGCAATAAAATATTGATAAAATGAAAATTTAAAGGGACGATTCGTAATTTGTCACAGTTAAAGGCACAATGACTTTAACAAGTCGCACAGTTGGTCATCGATGTATTACGTCCAATTAAATGTGTAATAAAGCAACCCTTCTAATTCAATTGTAGGATTAATTACAATGTCAATACACTTTCTGACAACAAGACAAGAAATAAAGAAGTGTAACTAATATAGAATTCAATTATGTACTTTGGAACACTATAAATTTGCAACTACACAGTGCTTAACATTTAGAAAGTGTAATTAAAATTTACTAGCTTAGCTTGCTTCAAGTTTTCCCAACTTAAGCTTGAGCTTATACTAACTTGTTATGTCATAACTCATAAATAATTCTGAATCATTTACTTTGCGCGTTTTGAGTTTTACTAAATGTAATTATTTTTCGTTTTTAATTTACATTAATTTTTATTTCAATAAGTTAACACTTTAGTTGGTTAATTAATCTATTTACGGAATTATAAACGTTTCTTTGTAGAGATTACTAAGTGGGTAATTTGTATATAATTAATTACACCAAAAGAAACATAATGATAATTATGTTATCATGAAAGTAGAATAGTTAAACCGTAGTTTATAATCAATGATTAAACTATAAACAGTTGTTATTATGAGGCAACACTATTAGCATTGATTATAAATTTATAATTTATAAATTTATAATCAACGCTATTAGGTAATTCATGACGAATGGAGTAAAGTTTAATTCTGAGCTTATGCGTGTTTCCATTCATGAGATTTGTATAATAAATATCTCCCTTATTCGAATTGTAAATACTGATAAAAATTATCTATTCATATTTACTATTTGAAGAAAGAGGAGCTCGCCTTTAAAAGGAAATAATGGCAATATGCTTGATTGTTTTCATAACATTTACCGATTATTTTATAAATTCATAATAATAATAATCCTATCTTTGCGCTCATCAACAAAAACAGTTGTATTTTAGTATTCAAGAAGTAAAATGATGTTAGTAATTTTTTCTAGTCGTACATTAGGGAAACACCTCTGCCCATGCAGTATTTGTTTTCTACACTTCCCACATCCTAATAAGCATAAGGAACCATACCTATCCCATGCCTAAATACCACCCAACAACCTTTTCCTATATTCTATCCTTTAAAACTCGCCATCACGAGTGAATAGCGTGTTATTTAAAGAACAAATGCGCCACATGAAACATCGACTATTAAAAATTAAATACCGCAGGCAAGAAGGGAGAAACTTGTCAGGGAAAAAGTTAAAGAACCAAACTAAACTGCACATAGCGACCTATGAAACACTACTACGAAGACGAATAATGTAAGGACGGCAAATAAAACTACACGTTTTTTCCCGTACACCCGGTTCGTTTATTTTGTTAACACATGCAAAAATCGAACACATAAACACAAAAACGAGGTTTCACAATAGCAAAATACAATTATTTAACGTTTTTGGTTAAAATAATGATTCTTTCTTAAATTTCACATGCATCTGTGAAAACGTTCTTCTTCTTTTTGATGCCTATTTTTAAAATCTAATTTTACATTTGCATGGTGCAATATTTAACAAATAAAATAGTTATAATAGTAGATTTCAACTGCAAAATTGGCAAACAAGGAGACAATACCGAAAGACAGGGACTAGCTAGTGAAAACGGCTGAGGCACATCAGAAAAGAAGATACCAGAAAGTGGACGTGTATTAGCACAGATGGACAAACCGAAACCCAAATTGACTATGATTTCTAATGGAAAGTATGAAAATAATACAAAACTCAATAAAAGTAGTTGTGAGATTCAGTTAACAGGAAGTGATCACAGAACTGTATGTAGGGGCTGCAATTAATATAAACCAAAAACTAAAGAGAGAAAAGAAAAGAAAATGAAGACAAACGGGCATATTCATCAACACAGAGAAATGTTTAAAAAACATAAAAGAAAAGTACCACTCGAATACAGAATGGTAATGACATATTAGAAAAAGGATTAGAATAAAGATATTAATAAACTAAATAGACATAGCTAAGTGACAAAACAATGAGTATGCTGAAATCATCAAAAACAAAAGAAAGAAAGAAGATTGGTAAAGGAGGGCATAAAAAATATTATACTAAATTAGCCAAAAAATACTACAGGCGCATAAAGAAATGAAAATCTTTCAAAAACGAAACAGGAAGCAATTAAGTTAACAAACAAAGACAGAAACAAAATTTTTAATCGAATAAATAAATGTTACAAATACTTATTCAGTGATGGTATAATGTGTGAAATCAGGTGAAATTTCTGAAATTGCTAGAAGTATCAATTTGAAATATATGTATTACAGTAAATCGGGTATTTGTTTTTAATTTTGAACTTTTGGTTTCACCGGAAGTAATATCGACTTTTAAATTTATAACACCTTGTATATTATTTTAAGTTCGACTATTTCCCTCGTCTTAATTTCCACCAATAAGAAACGCGTAATTTTGAATTACAAATGGTTTCTACATGGAAAAACTGTATGACAGCAGCTGTCAGCAGTTTTATCGAGTTTACTCACGACAAAACTTGACAGTTATTGTCACCAAAAATTACAATACTCCTACTGTGTACCAAAATTGCAATTTATATTTTAATTGTACCATAAATAATTAAGTTTGTAGTATTTTATAATTAAATAAATTACCTGTTTTTCAGTTTTCAAATTAATACCTATACATAATGCATGCACAATAATCTGTTATTCATAAAATAGTCTTGTCCAATTCCATTCGGGCATCTAAGTTTTCTGTGAAAAAATCGAAAAACACAATGCAAAGTAATATTTTTTAACAAAAGCAGTCGTGCACGTGCAAAAATCCTCGTCTTCGACAGGGATTTTGTTGCCACCAACACTCATGCTTCTTGTTAAAATTACTTAGCAACGCGTTTTTTTTATTTTATTCGAAAAATCAGATGCCCTTATGATATTCCTTACGAAAAAAGCATAAAGTTACGTTATTTTTTATTTTAATTCCATCTAAGATATTAAAAAATATCTAAAGAAAGGAAAAGCTAATTACTTAGAAACTACTTACTTAGTTTTTTTTCTTTTAGATATGTTTTCAAGTATCTTGAGCATTTTATAGAAGTGTTCAGGGAGCTTTCAGGTAAATACGGTAAGAATGTTTTTCAGCCAACGATTCGATTGGTTTTGTGGACTTGTAATTGTTTAATTTATTTATCTACTGTTGTGCATGTTTAACTGAACCCACGGAAAAATTGTTCAGGTTTTAATCCGTTAAGTGTTAGGTAAGCGATATCTCTTATTTTATACACTTGAATTATAATCTATCTAGTCACATACCTATATTACACAATTTTTAACATTCTATATACAATTTTATATACAGGGTGTTTCAGTGAAAGCGTGCAAAAATTAAACACGACATAGGGGATGCTTTACTGAACAATTTGAGGTAGGGAACCTGGCGTCCGATAATTCAGCTTAAAGAGATATGGAAGTAAACTTCTCTATCAGATTGTCTGTCTGTCAGGTTGTAGCTGCCTTTGAGCAACTCTTGTAAGTTACGTTAACTGTATCAATGATGGTATTTGTAAGTTATCTGTAACTAATATAAATACAAAAAGTTGACAATGCTGTGATAGACAAGTTTAGTCCCATATATCTTTAAAGGTGAAGGATGCAGTCGTTAAAGTTTCTAAGGAATTGACGGGGCGCGGGGGTTGCGAATAACTGAATGCTATTTCTATCTGGTTTCTGCCTACTGCCGGAGCGTTATCTAGTTCATGCACTCGTAGGTACAGGAACGTATTCAGTGATCGTAGTTAAATTGTTTGTTTTAAAAAAATGGATGCAAGACGTAGTAAAAAGGAAGTTTGTTCTTGAGTAGTAAAAGAAACAAGAGAACATCTTTTCAGTGCTTTAAACGTGTCAAAATAGACACTAGTTCCTCGGTAAGTCATTCAAACGAAAAAAAAGGCTAACTGCTTCCAATTTTGCAGACGTATGCATGAAACGGCCGACAACAAATTGTCGTTCCTTGGTTCAAAGGCTTCTATATCCAGAAACTCTTTTTGTTAAAAGTGTTCAATGGGGCATCAATAATGAAGAAAGGGCTTTGGCAGACCTAAAAGCAAAAATTGGAAAAGATGTAGAGCCTTGTGGATTGTTTATAGATAGTGAGTTTCCCTTTTTAACGGCTTCACTGGACGGTCTGGTTGGGGAAATGGGCTTAATTGAAATCAAGTGTCCTTGGGCAGCAAGGTTAACTACTCCTGAAGTGGCTATAGATAATAAGAAAATTACCTTTAGAAAAAATGGCACTGTTAATAAAATCACAAGTGGTATTATCAGATCCAAGGGCAACTTAGAATCACTTTACATAAATACTTTTGCGGCCTGGACGCCGTTTGGATTAAAACTAGAAACAATTTTAAGAGATGATAATTTCTGGAAAGACAAAATGGAATATAAGTTACTTACATTTTACAAACGTTTTGTTTGTTACCAGAAATAATTGATTCCCGAAAAGCCAGAAATATGCCCATCAGAGATAATGTAGTTCAAAATCTCAGAAGTGGTTCCTTATCTGATTCAGAATAGAAACAAAAAGGAAGCGCGGTAAAACGTTGTAGTTACACCTACAATTTGTATCTATTTATAAGAACCTTTATTATCCAACCAAACTCTGATGTCATTTACTAGTTTATTTCACATTTTTATAGAAAATGTTACCCTATAGTCCAGTATAAGATTAATTTAAATGTTTGGTTTTCTACTTTGTTTTTCTTATTTTTTAAGTCTGTTTTTATTTTTAATTTGAATTGAACCATTTGTTTAATCTGTATTACACTCTTAAACTTTGTTAACGCAGTTGTGCACATTCATTTGTTTTGTATCTTTGATATTTTTCATAAATAAATATTAGTATTATTATAAATATTTATTATCTACACCTAACTAATAATCAGCACGCTAACGTCCGTCCGTCCGTATGTAAACAAGATATCAAGAAAACCACCGGTCTGATTTTTATGAAACTTTGTACATGCACCTTATTGATAATTACGCAGATCTGCGGTAAACGCTTGTTTTTACTATTTCCATTTACCATAAGGAATAAGTGCGTTATGGTTGGGATACAAATTACTTTAATACGTGTCCGATATTATAAAGAAATGGTTGTTCAAGTTCTGGTCGCATAAGCAGATGGCGTTATTTTATTAACTGATATTTTAGAATTGCAGAGGTTGCTTATTTATCCGTTTTTATTTTACTGATTAATTATTTTACGTTCTGTTAACACAAAATGAAAGACAATAGAGTATTCATCGTATCTATGGTATTACATTTTTTATTTATTTTAAAATAACGCTTTACATTAACAGTAAAAACAAAGAAAAATCGTCATATTTTCACAATAATAGTCTTATTTTACCAATTTTACAAATCTTGATTCCATAAAAAATATTATTGATCCTCGTTCTTTCATATACCGAAAACCGTTTAAAATATTCCCCAAAATAGTATTTTAAACAAAAATTTTGAGTACCTATAAATTAAATATTTCCGGGCGCATTCTTCACCCTTAAGCTGAATTATCGGACCCCAGGTTCCCTACCTCAAATTATTCAGTAGAGCATCCCCTATGCCCTGTTTAATTTTTGCTTTCACTGAAACACCCTGTATCCTACCATTAAATATATAGTTGTTGGATACTACCTAATGTATCGATTGTAATTATAATTTCTTAATAATACACAGATGCCTTGGCAAATATTGGACAAAATCAATCGAAACGTTGGCTAAAAAATATTCTTATGGTGTTTACATGAAAGCTACCTGTACACTACTATAGAAGGCTCAAGATACTTGAGAACATATCTAAAAGAAAAAAGCTGATGATACTTAGTTAATCCATAAAAGTTATTGTAGTTTCAAAATAAGTGTTTGAATTTGGATTTGTACGTAAACTGTTCGAATTAAGTAAACAAATAGGAGGACAAGAGTACGCATCAAGAAGTTTGAGATATTTTGAACGATGTTCATCCGAATCATTAGATAAATAGTGACAAAAACCGTGCCAAGGTACAACATAAGTGAAAGAGTAAGCAACCCATAAAGTGGACAATTAAATAGTACAACAAATTAAAAATAAGTAAATAATACCTTAAAAAGAAGAAAATCCTCATTTAACCGCTAATCAATTGGGTGTTTTCATAAAATTTATATATAAGAAAATTGTATTTTAGTGTTTAGTCATAATTGTAAAAAGAAATCCCAGTACTACAAAAAATATATAATGTGCTCAGTATTAAATATTCTGATTATAAAAATTTCCAAAACACTATCTTTTAAAATAATTTTTTAAATGCATTGATATTGGTCGTGACGTCAATACTCGTATAAATTAAATATAAATGGTGATTTGTTTATGTAAAGCACCACTAATTTGTTACTTGAAAAAAACAATTGCATACAAATCAGACAACTTATATTATGTTATTTATACGAGAATTGATGTCACGATGTAGACGACCTGTTTTGGCGCCAATTTCAGTATTTAAGTTAAATACACTTTTAAAAGTACACTGTAATTTTAAAAACAAATTAAAACTGGGGAACGTCTTTTTGTGTGTATGGATTTTACACATTTTATAAAAGGTTGGAAAATACCAAATTACTCAATACTTACAAAAATTATCATCGGGGCAAAATTCGCCATATTTAAGACTCACCGAAGACTCTTCGACAGACGTTTAGAATTTTGTGAAACAACTATGGATAAATGCAATTGTAATAATAAATTTGTAATAAAACTTTGGTGTTTTCAGACGAGGCTACACTTAACTACTATCAAGATGTAAACGGGGCTCAGTATACCACACCTTACTTTGTTCAAAACCAAAATAACATACAGGATGTTTCGTTACAAATTATTAATTCGTAATTAAATTCAAAGAAGCATAATAAATGTGAATTCTGGAGAAATGTTACCAATAATCAAAGAAAAAATTAGGAAAGCCTGAAAACAGACAAAAGTGGAAAACTGCAGAGGAAGATGATATTTTCTGTGTCATTGCAATCATAGTTAGAACAAAAGAAGAACTGGAAGGTGTACACACACCATCAACAAGTGTCAGCCTAGGAATAAACTTCAACAAAACAAAATAACGATCGTTCAAATAAAAACTGGAATATGCAAGCTGTGAATGAAATTGATTTAACTTTTTTACAATGTACACCCAACTGCGTTCTTTTATACACAAATCTTAGATTGTTTTAGTTCACTTTACGTTGTCTCATTTCTTTTGAACTACTCACTTAAATAAAGTGAGATCTTTCAGCGTTTAGTTGTAGAGATAGGATTTAGTTGGCGGCCGGAATTCTGATTAATCGTTATTCTGTAATACTCAGATCTAATAGGCTTGCTCAATTCAGTTGGAGTACAGCAAAATGACGACTGGTGACGTAGAACTCTGAATTAAAACGTGATATGAATATATTATACTTTATATAAGTTTTCTTAGATATCTTTAATTCTAGCCTAAATTTTGTTAAAGTTGACTACTTTGTTACAAAATTACCAAATGTCTAAGAAAATTACAAAATTATCCGCCTCCAGTTTTTTATTCAAACACCAAATTGTGAAATTAATGATGGAAAATGAAATAATAGAAAGAAACTCAAAATACGTTTCCTTGGAAAACATAACAATTGATAAAAATAATGAAAACTAAAAATAGACAGAACAATAAGACACTTTTTAGCAGTCTATGAAAAATTAAAAATATAATAAATATCATTCTCAAGATGAAACTTGTTACAATAAAATTCACGTGTACTAGCTTTTACTTTTATAACGTTAAGATTTTCTTGCGTACATGTTACTTTGCTTATTACGGCCCTGTCTACTTTCACCGCAAGTTTAATAGGACAAGGTCAACGTCTAAATCCAATTGCGCTCGTTTACGTTCTTTCTTTTGGTGTTTGACTGCCAACAATGACAGTCGTGTTGTGTAAAAAAAGGAACTGCGAAAGGAAATTCTAAACACAAGCGATCCAAAGTTGTTACAACCATCCGCCTGTTATGAAACGTAAATTACACCAGATATGTAATTTCATGTCCGTTGATATTTTCTGGAATTACTTTACTTGATGTCAGCTGAGATTTGATTACGTCCAAATTATACTGTTGTAATTAGAAGAATTAACCTCTCGACCCTTACTTGTACTCGAGGAAGTGATATTTGGAAATAAACTTATGCTGTTAGGAGGTGCCGATTAAAATTCTGTCACCCAAGATAGCGGGGATCAGCGGCTTTACGGTGTCTCGTCTTAACACCGGAAAGAGCTTTCCTTCAATACGGTGCCGCCTACCTAAACCGCCATCAGTGCTTTGCTTTGCAGTTATTTCAATGTTAGAGTGTGTATCCAATTACCAGCACCAAACCATTTCTTAATTATAACTGGGAATTATTGAGGTTGAAAGCTCCAAAAGGATGCTTTAATGAACGATACACGTATGTAATCCTAGTTAAGTAACATATCTCCAGGTAGACCAATTACTTGTACTCGGCGGTTTCTTATTCTTTTGTTTGTATTACTAACAAAGTAACATTGACTGCTTTGATAAAGTACGTTTTAAGTCAAAACAGCGCATAAAATTAAATTACTCATTTTACATTTAAATCTACACGCTCTGTGTGCGTAGCTAGCGGGATAAGTTTGACGTTTAAGAAGGATAAGAACTTCGTCTCACTCAATAGCAACGGCTATTGAGTTTTGTCTATTACCTGTTTGTTGTGTCACTAATTAATTTATAATTATATGTGTGAATATCGTTTCAGAAAGCACGATATTCTGTATTGCTACCTATATATTTTTGTGTATGACGTATTATGTGTGTAACCGATTAAACAGCTCTTAAAACCGATGCAACTATGTTGTTAATTGCCCATTAACCTAAGTTATTGTAACAAACTGTATAATCAATCTATAATATTGCCAGTAGTAAAGTATGCAGGAGAAATCTGAAACTTTACAAAGAGTTGAGAAAACTAAAATTAACCAAACATAAAAATAATTTTAAAACCATAACAATAACGTATGCATAAGACAAAAACCAAAGCAGAATACGCCATTAAAAGAGCGTCAGTTATAGACCTAGCTTGGGAAACCTAGACTTCCTTGAATCAGTTTCAATTTGAAGTACTACCCCATGTCACACCCTCTGATCACCTGCCGTTTGCACAATTATACTTAAATAAAAAAACAATATCAAAAATCGATATAAGTTTACAGAGAAAAACAAGCAAATTTTGCAGTTAAATATAAATACAACCACGAAAACACTGCTCAATATCTACATCATTTAAACAATTTACCACAATTATGTCGCAATAACGAAAACATAGACACAGTAAACAGTTACCTAATCGTCGCAATAAAAATGCTGCTTGCCATTCGGGTATGATTAACATAACAAAATAAAGAAAAACAGTATAAATCCTACAAACCATGGTTCAATGCAGAATGTTTCTGCCTTAAAACAAAACCAAAAAAGTTTTAAACTCTTTCACAACACCAATACAGACACAAACTTAGAAGACTACTTAAACAACAAAAATCTACCTACAAACCATACAGAAGCACTAGCAAATCTACTACAAACAACTAACCGAAGCAATTTCAAATACAAAGAATAACATAGAGTTCTGGAAAACAGTAAAAAGACTAAAAAACAAAACATAAACACTCAGATGAAATAAATATTGATACATGGGAATTTTTCTACCAAAAATACACAACAACAAAACCAGTTCCAATATACCAACATTCATAGGCTGCCAACACCTTACTTAGATAGCAACGTCACATCCAGAGAACTACAATTTTATATTAATACTTCCAAACAAAATACAACACCAGGAACGGATGGACTCGATAATTAATTCTTTAATACCTAAACCGTATTGGAAACTCTACATACTTGATATGTTCAATATGATTCTTTCTAAAGAAAAACACCTGCATCATGGTCAACAATACAGTATTCATATATACAAAAAGAAATAAACCAGATCCGCTCAACTATCGTAATATAGCCCAGATAAACTGTGTGTGCAAATTGTTTACTCAAATTATATACAACAGGATCTCTACGTGGTGTAAAGAAAACAGGGTGCTGCAAGAAATTCAAATGGGTTTCCGGAAAAACAGGCGCAATAGACAACATATTTTCACTGACAGCAATATTACAAATACATCTTCAAAAAAAGAAAAGAACAATATATGCAATATTTATAGACTTTAGAAGAGCCTTTGATAATATCAACCACAACAAATTATGGGAAAAACTCTATAGCTGAAGTATATCCATCAAACTAATTAGAATATTGCACAACATGTATGAAAAGGCTAACATAACAGTAAAACAAAATCTCGCAGAATCAAAAGCCATTAAAATCTCAAAAGGGGTATTACAAAGAGACCCACTAAGCCCATTATTATTTGCTTTATATATCAACCACTTTGAAACGTACTTTAAACAACACAATTTACCCGGTCTAAACATAGATAGATACAACGACGTTTTAAGTCTAAGCTATGCAGACGATATTGTGTTAGTGAGTCTCCAATTGACGTTGATAGAAAATTAAAATTATTAGAAACGTATTGTGGCGAAAATTTAGTCTCAGTAAATATAAATAAAACAAAATTTACGTGCTACATAAAGGACGCAGGCCACACTGTAACTTTAAATATAAAAAGAAAAAGTAGAAATAGTGAACAACTTTTGTTATCTCGGAATAAAATTTTTGTCATCGGGAAAATTTAAGCTGGCCGCAGAAGACAGCTTCAAAAAATCAATAATATCTTCACACACAGTCAAAACACTACTACAAAATGGTAAATCACAAACTTGGAAAGAAAAAAACCATTTACTAAACTCCATTATAAACGCAACTGCACTCTATGCATCAGAAATTTGGGCACTACAACAATCCGAACGAGTAGAAAGATGCCAACTTCATTTCCTAAAAAGCATACTCCACTTACCAAGATCGACTCCTAACCACATGGTCAGATTAGAAACCGGCACAAATCATATCGCGGTTGAAATCTGGAAACGAGCCTTAACTTGGTGGATGAAACTACTAAAGATGGAAAACCACCGCCTGCCCAAACAGTTGTATAACAGATTAATGGCTCTAGACACAATCCACAATAAAATAGATTACAACTGGGTCACGCAAATAAAAACACTTTTAATAAACATGAGATTTAAGGTCATATGGATATAACAAAACGCAGATACTTATAACATTAACGTAATTATCGATACCTTCAAGACGAGCTTACAAAATCAAGATCTGAGTAACAACAGCATCACCTTCTTTTATAACAACATAAAGTATTCTATCATCGCAGAAGAAAATGCACGATCTGCAACAAGCAAGAAACAGAAGATTCTTACCACCTGCTACTCACGTGTCCCATTTACGAATCCTACGCTCTCAACATTTAAGAAACTACCATCATACCTTCCGGAACAAAGATACAATTCTGCACTTGCTAAGTGATTTGAACTATGACAATATTAACAATTTTTACCTGTATATAATAAACGCCCTGAAAATACGTAGTTTTTGTATAAACGAATAAGTTTAAGTCTAAAATAATTCAATTAGTTTAATTTAGTATAATCACAATGCCCATACTGTTGACATAGAATGTATGTTAATTAATTTAATTTTGATTTATACACTCAACCTCTTGTAAAAAGGACTACTGTTCCTAAATACAATAAAACTTTCATTCATTCATTCATTAGAAGAGCGGCGTCACAGAAGTGGTAATGTGGCCAACTGGAACAAACAAATTGAGTGGTAAATTAATCAGATAAAACCATGGGTAAAAACGAAAAAAGACCTCAGCACTAACTGACACAACGTTCCACAAAAAATGGAACATGGAAAAGCGAAGGGATAAAAATAGCTAAATAAAGAAGGAGAAAGAATAAGGCAAGTGAGACATCAAAATTATATTCACTGATTATATTAATTGCACAACATCGCTTCTTTTTCTTAAACTTTATGTCATGAATTAAACTAAATTATACAAATTTTTGCTGCCCAATCATCGAGAAAATGTTACCATACTACTTTAAAATTCAAGGATTGGGAGTTAAAAATTACAACACAAGTCATTTTGTCTAAAATTCAAAGTATAGTTAATGTGATGCAATAACGTAACATTTTGAACGTAAGTACACTGATA
>JALBCR010003902.1:0-97632 GCA_030710515.1 Abscondita cerata | reverse complement strand
CAGTTACAGACTACTTCGATTTGAATTTTCGGGCATGTTCTTTTAACTAAAATAATGGCGTCCACCTAGCGTTTCCAGTTGTAACGGAAGTTGACATTATCTTCGTTGTTTTAAATGGAACACCCTGTATATTATTGCAATTTTGAATTTTACGTTAATTTTAGATAAACTTTTATTAAAGTTTCTTATTTTAAATTAACCGTTTTGAATATTTCATTTTTGTCAAAAAAATTTGAAAAACACTTTCTAATTTAAAAGAGATGTGTATGTTACAAAATATAGTTAAAAAATAAAATGTATAGAGGACACAACTGATATTCTAAGCTTCCCTCTCATGATTTCATATTTACTTAATTTGATACAGGGTGGTAGAAATGTAGTGCCGAATTTAATCAGTTCAAACCATCATAACTTATTTATTTTTGATGGAACACCCTGTATATGCACAACTCGATGAACAATTTTGTTTCTTTCAGATGGTATAATGGTTCTACCCTATCTTCTCTGGTTTTCAAGGTATTTACTGTTGTTCATTATTTTCCATTATTTAGCAATAAATAAGACTCAAATAAGCCTTCAATGTATGATTGTGTTGAATTGACAACAATAAACTGGTGACAGATTAAGTGCTTGTTTTGAAGTTCCACTAAAATTTTACATCCATCCTCGCAAGAAATTATGCGAAATCCTTGACTGCACGAATAACAGTAAATACCTTGAAAACCACAGAAAATAGGTATAGGAAACCATTATACCATTCGAAAGAGAACAAAATTAAGTAATTATGAAATCATCGGAGGAAGCTTAGAGTTTTAGTTGTGTCCTCTATAAATTTTATCTCTTTAACTTTATTATTGTAACATACACATCTCTTTAAATTAGGAAGTGTTTTTTAAAGAAAATCCAAAATTGCAATAATGTACAGGGTGTTCTATTTAAAATAACAAAATGATGTCAACTTTCGGTACAATCGGAAGCGTTAGGTGGACGCCATTATTTTAGTTGAAAAGAACATGCCCAAAAACGCCTAAAGCCAAATTTTCAAAATTCAAATCGAAGTATTCTGTGAAATATGTCTAATCTCGTCACCGTGGACACCCTGTGTAGTACCCTATAGCGTACCGTATTATGTTCCATACTTAAAAGTTTTAATAAACAACTCATAGAAATAATTTTTTCCAATAACGGTCACTTCCATATACAGGGTCAGTTTGCAGTAAATTCTAGTGAACGCTATTTAGAGATTTTACTGTATAACGATCTGCCTACTTTTGTTGAAAGAAAACGCCAAAAATATATTAAAACCTGTATACAAGTAAGTGTCTAACAAATTATTATTAAAGTAATATTGTAAGTAATATAGTTAAACATATAATAATGAAGATGTTTTTCAATTAATCAGTATATCACATTCGTCTGAGACGTGAAAAATACATTTGTGGAAGCTGTTAATTTAAAATCTGTCAATAGTGAAAAATAATTTATTATTTACACTTTTAATCGTTTGCATAAAATTTCATTACAAATAACGATAATAGATTTTCATTTGTTAAACCTATACGTAATTAAAAATTAATTTATACTAATTATAATATGTAATGGCGGCGTCTAATATTTATTTTTGCATAATGTTATTACCGCATTTTTATGGGTTAAATTAAACTGCAGTTATATTGAGTTACATATTGCACACAATGCTATTTGATTATTTATTCTCACATGCACATGCATTGCCATTTTGCTGGTAAACCGCTGCACTTATTTATAATTCAGTTTATTGTAATTACAACCCCATTCAATAAATTATATTAAACATTTAAACAAGCGTTTAGTACGTTATAAATATTTACATATTATATCAAATTTTCATTACGTTAATAAATAGAAAACTCTTGTAAGAATGTGAAAGGTAGTGTTGGTAAATATTACATTTAATTTATTTATTTATTTATTTAATCGTATGGTAATTATTAATTATTGTTAATTATTACATTTAATAAAATTCAAATAAAATGGCAATTATAAAAAATTGTCAAGCACATGTAATTTAGTTGTCAATTAGTTACTTTCCAAATATTATAGTGATTTTGGGTCACTTAAAAGAATGTCAAAAATCGTACACAGTGGAAATATAAATAACGACAACGTCGCGCAATTTTAATAGAAATTTTGGATTGCATTTAACAGAACTGTCACTTCTTACACTTTTTTTTATTATTTTTAACCCTAACTTAATTTTTGATTACGGTTTACAATTAATTTGACAGGGACTGCGAATTGGTCGCCCTATAACCACAATAACATAATTAACATTCCCGCTATGATTATATCCCTTGATCTTATTTTTTTTCTTACTACGCATGCGCACAAATAACGATAACCGCGAAAACTGCTACTTTAGATGCCCCAGCATCTCTGCATTAAGAAGACTTTTGCGTTAATTCACTATATGTAGTTTTAATGGTACGTAGTTGGGATATTGTAAGAATACCATTAGAGATAGCGAGTTAATTTTTTTTTTTTATTCTGAAAGAAAACGTTTAAATCTATGTTTTTTGTTTTCTAATTTAATTTCTTTTAACCTTCTATTTAGAAAATACTAGAATGTTTCAAAATTTCAAGTTTCATGTTTTAAACTTCATTATTAACTTCAATCATAACAAAATTGCAAAATTTTAAAAATAATCAAGCGGTAGATTTAAGCTTCTTCTTTCAAACAAGAATACGTTCATTGAAATTTTTAAAAAATTAACCAAAATTTTACTGAAATACCCAAAAGCCACAAAATAATCGAAATACAGCTGTACGCTGGCACACCGTGGTTTTGCACTGGAGTTACTTATTGAGACGTTCAGATCCATACTTCACATATTCGACAGCTCGATTCCAAGCGTTCTTATTCTGTATACAAAAATGTTTATGTAATACAATGTTTATCTTAATAAGCAACAATAAATCATTTATGATGGTGTTAGGGTAATTCCGGTGAGATGGTCCGCGGGGAGATGACTCCTTTGTCTATTTTCCAACATATTCAAATTCCCGCTGTAGTTGCTAGTGTAGCAGTTATGTTCAAGATGTCGAACGCGACATCGGTTAGTGCAGGTTTATTCCATAAATTAGGTAAGTTATTGATGATAATATGATTTGCTACCACCAGAAACTTTTTGGGTGCTGTTTAATTTGTAATTGATTTATGTTTTACGAAAGAAAAATCACTTTTGTTGATATAATGTGTTAATGTGGCACCAAGAGGTTAGGTTTCCATTGGCGGGCTTGTATTTTGCCGAACCCTTATTGAAAAAAACAAGTGGGCCATCTCTCCCGCACAATCAGGTTAGATGGCTCTGTATTCTAGGGGATAGTTGGCCCATTTAAAAACTAGGTATTCAGTTGTTACTCCACATCATTATATGGTGGGGAGTTATGCGGCGGATTCTAAACTGAAAATTTTGACTTTTTAGTATGAAGCAAAAATTTTTTTGTCTTTAGGCCGGCCGGCCGTCCGTCCGTATGTAAACAAAATTACGACTAAACCACCAGTTCGATTTTCATGAAAACTTAGCATGTAGGTGTTATTTATAATTTACAAGATCTGATTAGTTTTGGGAATAATCCATTGAGCCAAAACAGCAGATTACCTACATAGATTTTCTTATTTTAGATTATTTTCAAAAATATTAATTTTTAAATATTTCGTTAAATAAATGTTGTTTGTAATTTATTTCTACACAACTTTTATTTAAACTATTTTGGATCTGACAAGTAATTACTAAGATATGGTTATCACGTGACATTAATTGTTTTAATTATATCTCAAAAAGTATTAATGGTAGAAAAAAGTTATAGAAAGAAATTTATTGTAAATTACATTATGTAGGTATAATTTTTGTTTGAACTTTTTTCTACAACGCAAATTTCGAGCAACATTTTTTTTCAAATCGAATTTTCTATATATATATATATATATACTCTTGTTTTATTTTTTTTAGCAACATGCCGACCGAATATAAACGAAAACAAAACAATTGCAGAGGGTTATGGACACAAGAAGCACTTTTGAATGCTACTGAAGCAGTTCGAAGTGGCAGAATGGGTGTCAATGCTGCTTCAGAAACTTCGGTGTCCCGCTCCTACTTTGAGAAGAAGAATAAAAATAATGACTTATCAAAAAGCTTTAGGACCTTCTTCAGTGTTAGGAAATGCGAACGAGGAAAAACTTAAAACTCACATCATTAAGCTCCAAAAGTTCGGTTTTGCACCAACCCGCGAAGATGTACGATCGATGGCATTTCATTTGGCAGAAAATTTGGGCATAAAGCATACATTTAATAAGAACAAAGAACTAGCAGGTTATGACTGGCTCAATATGTTTTAAAACGCCATCCTGACCTAAGTGTTCGAAAATCAGAAGGGGTTTCACTTGCCCGCTGCCAAGGCATGAACAAGGTGGAAGTTCAGTCATATTTCCAGCTTTTAGAAAAATTTTGCTTGAAAATGATATTATGAACAAGCCATCAAATATTTTAATATGGACGAAACAGGATTGCAATTAAATAATAAAACCGGATTTGTCATTGCCCAAAAGGGTTCCAAAAATGTTGCAGCAGTTACTTCAGCAGAAAAGGGGAAACTATCACCGTTATTTCCTGCTGTAATGCAGAAGGCTCCTTCTTACCACCTGCTTGTATTTTTAAAGGCAAAACAAAAATCCGAATTTGAAGATGGAATGCCTCCCGGTTCGGCTGTATATATGAATCAAAAGTCTGCTTATATTAGCACCGATTTGTTTTTGAACTGGTTGAGAACACATTTCGTCCCTAGGAAGCCAAATGGAAAAGTTCTTTTGATTTTTGGATGGACACGCAACACATTGCAACTCCGTTGAAATGCTGGAATACGCGGATGCTTGTGGAATAATATTGCTGTGCCTTCCAAGTCACACTACGCAATTTTTGCAACCATTAGACCGAGCATTTTTTAAAAGTTTAAAATCAAACTATGCCAAAGCTTGTAATTTGTATATTAAAACAAATCCAACTAGAAAAATCAACAGAATGGTATTTGGGAAACTTTTAGCAGATGCATGGTCCAAATCAGCCACGGTAGAGAATGGGGTCTCAGCGTTTAAGGCAACTGGAATCCATCCATATAACCCTAACGCCATTCCAGAGTATGCCTTCTTGAATGATGAATCTGAACCTAGACAACATTTGCCGGATGCTGTAGAAGAAAACATGGACGAAATTATTGAAGAACGCCCTTCGCCTGGTTCATCACAATCAGCTGTTAATGAAAATGAAGTAACTCCTACTAAAGATACACCAGGGACAATGTTGAATAAAATAAATCCTGTTCCTAGTACGTCACGTGGTGTTCAGGAAACCAGAAAACGTAGTAAACAGGTAGCAGCAATTTTAACCTCATTTGACAACATTGGAAATAGAAAAAGCGTAGAAGCAAAAAAACGTATGCTAGAAGAACGTAAAGTGGCTAAACTAGCAAAACGTGATAAAGATTCGAGCAAGAAGTCCAAACTTAAAAAAGTTGTAGATGAGTCGTCTTCCGATGAAAATTCTGACTTTGTTTCCCAAGAGTCTGATGATAGTCCTGAGGATGACGACACTGCTGAATGCGTGGGATGTGGAGAACAGTACTCCTCTACATCGAAACAAGACGATTGGATTAAGTGTATGAACTGTGAAAAATGGTTCCACGATGGATGCTCAAAATTTATGAATATTTGCCATTCTTGTGGAAAAGTTTTAGCTTTAAAAAAAAAATAAAATGTAGTTCTATTTTCTTCCAAATATTAGCTTTCTATTGGGCCATAATACCCTAAGTAGTGGGTCATCTCACCCGGACAATCCGGGATAGATGGCTCTATGCAAGGGTTGCAATTTATTTGTGTTTTGCAAAAATGTATGACATTTTCTGTATTTTCCCATTAAAATACCATTTTATAATGTTTTACTTTTACAAATATTTTTTCTGTCTGGATACCACTTAAATTTACAATGTCCTAATTAAAAAGAAAAAAGTGGGTCATCTCTCCTCGACTTACCCTATACCCGAAGCATTGCCCGAAGTTTGACAAGCATTTCAAGACAGTCATCACCTATTGAAACTCGTAATTAATTTTTGAAATTCTTTGTTTTAATTTTTCTAACCGCAATTAAAGCTTTAAAGGAATTCGTCAAAATTAAAACCTGTGAGAGAACATCGGGCATTTTTAAACTTATGGTACATAATTTTATTGCATCTTCCGTAAATACTTATCTTTTGATCACGTCCAAACCAAAATTATTATTAAAATTCTAATCAGGCGACTAATATAAGCGTTGCATTTTACCAGAAAAAAAAGGATTACTTCATTATATCTCTCTTTTACGGTACCTAATTTTATTGCACCTTTCATAAAGCCTATTAGTTCTCTCAAGTACCCATTAAAAATAGATTTTATTTAAGGGTTACAAACGTTGTTATTAAAAACATTTTATGCTGTTCAATTTACTATTTTGGACATTTTCATGGATTTTCTCACAACCATTACTACCTATTCAATTTATAAGGTTTAACCACACTTTGAGTGGTGGTACAAATCATGTATATATATACTTCAACATCTTTAGTTTTTTGTCATTCGATTTTGAAATTCATCCAAACAGTTTTTTACAAGTACCTACATACATTATTTTTTATATTGTTTGCGTTCTTTTGTTTCTTTAATTTTATTGTGCTTAAGATAAGTTTAAGTAAATGGATTCTGGGAAAAGGCAAAAAATCACGCGTCTTCGTTTATCTGCTCCACGAAAAAAGGTATGAACTTAATCAAATACCATAGGTATGTACTTATTTTAAATTACTTTCCTATTATTTATTCGTATTCGGATATTAGTAGAATGGAAGCTCTTCTGTTATTGTTTGATTACTAAAAATTGCAGAAAAACGTTAATTACTGTGAATTTAATTTTTTTCTCGATTTAAACTATTTGATTCTGCAATTTATAAATGAATTGCCTTTTAATTCGTCCAAACAAGCTTTTCCACGGTCAACTTCCGTTTTCTAAAGTTGTGTAAGCGGTAATGACCTTTGACATTTTCTTCTGAACAAATTCTGTTAGAAGTTAGAGTTTTTCTAAATGGGATAAACCTGCTTCATTATCAGCATCAATTGAAGATATTAAAAATTAGGTGTATTCATTGTTGTATCAAAGGCAAATTGCTGTTCAAAGCGATCAAAATATTTCCAGTTAATTCGTCCACGACCAATGACTACATTTCTTTATTGTTATCTTTATTTTTTTAATGTGTTTTTAATGTTTCTAAATTTTTTTCATCATGAGTGCTATTAATATTTTTATACCCATTTTCATTAAAAGTTTTTTTGAGATTTTGTCCCATAACAATTTCTTTTTAATTTTTGGATTGCGGAAATCTTCAGAAAGCTTTGTATATTCATCTATTAACAATAAAGTGGTATTTATTGTCTACATAAATCTTGACTTTTTGTATTTTTTTTTTTAATTTTTTGATTTCCTGTTCAATGTTTTGTCCTTCCCGAATTCTTCTTCAAACAAAGGCAATATTTTAGTCACAGCTAAAAAATCATTATTTTTTTAATTTAATTATCCCAATCTATCTTGTAACCACATATCTCTTGTGGTTTTATATTAGCACAATTATTAATTGTTGTAACTAGAGATAACTTTTGAATTGAAGCTAAAAGTAGAAGAAATATAAAATTTATATGGATTATTTTTTTTAATCTTTTGAATACATCTTTCTCTGGCACTAGGTAATTTGTTATTAATAATAACATAATCAAACTTAATCACAACCCAATTTCAAAGGGATCCATTTTCAAAATGCAGAGTGTCGTAAAACAAATTTATAAAATGTGAGGTTACAATACTGCTTATAAAAATCACCGTAAAAATATTACAGTGCTCGATGGGCAGTGGTGACTATCAATAAAATCTCAACAAACACCGTTCAGTCGAACTAACAGATAACCATACTCAACTGGTAAGTCGGCTGAATACGCTCATTGTTTTCCGTTAATTTTATTTTATTGCGCAGCCGCAGTATAAGTGATAACGTTTAGCGTTAGTAAATTAAGCGGCGTAAAAATTTTTTAAATAAAAATTAGCATTCCTATTAAAATATGACACTTGAAATGTAAAATTTAAACATTCAGAACAAAATAAATAAATGCCATTATTAGAATTTAGACATTCGAAATTGTAATAAAATTCTTCTTACGTTCTTCACTGCTACATCAAGAATTATTTAAACCCAGCTATATAAACTTAAGATAATGTAACTATTTTTTATAAGTCTAGTTCAAAAGCTCCTTGTCAACAATAATTTAAAATACAATTGCAAAAGTATGGTATGAAAAACACTACTAATAAAATTACTTAAAATATTGCATTCTCTAAGTGGTTAGATAAAATTTTTGTTTTTGTTTTTGAACGTCAAACAGAATGTTTGTATAAGTATGTTAAAAAAAGATGCTTGATAATTATAAAGAAAGGAAGTTTTAATGTATTTTTTTAAATCTTTGGAGACAGTAGCTCCACATTTAAAATTTATATTTGTATTCAGCTTTAATATAAAAGGCGGCGCTGACATAATTCATACAGTGAGAAGAGAACATTTGATTACAGGAATACGAGAGTAGTACAGACTGCAAGTACAATTTAATATTTCGCCACATTTCAGATGTTTACTTTAACTTTTAAAAAATGAAGCGTAATTAAATGCTTCGTTTCATAAAAATAGTTAAATTGTTGGTGCGAGTACATTTTGTTCATGAGCATGTAAATTATGCATGTGAAGTGCCATCAAAAAGTTTGCCGTTGTGACACACGTCACGTGTCGACCAATAAAAATCGGTTAGTTTTTATGTACGCTGAAATCATTTAATGATACACGTTCGATAAAATCGTTGACTGTACGTGCATCCACTTCTGTAAATACTTTAAAAATTTAATCAAAATGCTTAATAGACAACACGGACATTACCGTGTTTTTAATTAATTTTGTTGCCTACATGAGTGCTTCTAAAATTAATGAAATAATTTACATATTTATGGCGTGAGCATGTAAATAACTTTTAAGTAATATTTTTTAAAACAATATTTTTGGGGTTATAAAAACGTAACACCTTTGTAAAGTATTAAAAAATTTATGATCATACCACCGTATACACAACAAATAAATTTTTCTTATTTGTACAAACCTTATGTAGCTGATTTAATTTAAATTTATTTGAGGTTGTAAAATGAAAACAAGATTTAGTTTTATTTTAAATTCAATAACTTATGTTTTAAAATATCGATGGCTTCGTTCTAACAGGTCGTAACCCACAATATTTACGAAATTTAGTTTATTGCGTTTCTGAGATGGTAGAGGTCTCTTACATCAAATTTTAATACGCTCTAAGCCACAAAGTACTAATAATATTTTTAAACATTTATTTATAATAGGACGTATCACAGCAGGCGTTTGATGTAAGTGCAATAAGTCGTAACCCTCAAAATATAACGATGACAGATTGGTTAGTGTTGTGTTTGCAATAGTTTGCCTAAGCCTAAGCAGCAGCAATTAATTTTAAACAACGTTCAATATAATTTAGTTTTCGAATTTGATTTAATTAATAATGAAATTAGTTCCATTATCAGATATTACTAATAAAGTGTTTGAAAATAATTTAATAGATGATATCAAAAAAGAAAACGACACCAAAAAACTGTGAGAATTGTAGAGTCAAATGATGTTCTTTTCTGCCTTCTCGTGAAGAAAGATTGTTCCATGCTAATGAAAGTATTAATTTTAAAAATACATAATACTTTGATAATACTGAGAAAATAGTAAATGCAATAGCAGTATTACAGACCCTTTTCAGAAAAGTTAGTAGACGAAAATCTGATAGAAACTGGTGCGACATGACGCAACCTTCTTAGGAAGATGATGTTTGCTAATCCAGAATGGCTACCACCAACAGAAACAAATAAAATTTGCAAAGATAAAGTAAAAGAAAGGATGAAACAAATAAAGTAGATGATAAAGAAATTAGAGAAGTTGAGAATGGAAGAGCTAAAAATAGGAAACGACAAAAAGTCTTTGCAACCTATGAGTGGAACAAAAACAAAAATAAAAAGTTGCAAATGATGGGAGAAAACTATTTAGGGATACTCAAACACCGATAAGAACGTTAAGCAAAATTTGGAACGTACGGCTTGTAGTCTAAAACTTCACTGCAATGATAACGAATTTTGCAAAGAGGTGGGAAAAGAAAAAAGCTCTCTATTTACCTTTGAAAGCGTCAAGAGATGTTTAATAATTTTCGAAAGTGACTTGGGAACAAAAAATATCTATGTGCTTAGTTGTTTACCAGCAAAAAAAAAAAAGATGTTATGTAACAGAAATATTCTTCATCACTTAAGATTGCAACCAAAACTTTATTGCAAGTATGTAAAAAAAAAATGTTTCTTTCATCTACAGATCTGAAAAAAATGGTTTGAATGTGGGTTATAAAAAATCAAAATCATGGAACAGCACGCAGTTCTGAGACTACCAATAAAGAAAAATAGAAAACCGCAACGTAGTCAAGTTTTGCACAAATTAACAAAACACAAATTGATTTTTAAAAACTATTTTTAAAAATCTGGCAAATTGGAATCTCACTATTATAGAAAAGATACCAATAAACAACATTTACAATATCTATTTCAGACAAAAAGGAAGTGTATGAGCTTTACAGTAGTCAGTGTAAAGACGAAAGAAAACACCACTATCGATTTTACTTCTAATAAAATTTTTGATGACCAAAATTTATCAATTTATCATCCCCGCAAGGACCAATGTGATATTTGTTGCCAATATAAAGTCAAACAGTTACCAGAAGGCGAATATCAAAAACACATTGACAATAAAACCTTGGCACATAAAACCAGATGACAAAGAATCTGATATTCAAGGTAAAAAATATACTTTTACTATGGACTTCCAGGCTGTAAACTGTACCCCTTCTTCAAGCAAGTAGCTTGTATTATAAAACAAGATTACAAGTTCACATCTTTACCATCTACTACCTTTCCACAAATCAATGCACCAACTAGGTGTGGAACAGCAGAGGACGCCTACAGGCGTCTATATTTGTCTCGTGTATTTTAAAATACCTTGCATTGATAAAGAAAAGAGATTGTACTGTTTTCTGATGGCTGTGGATATCAGAACCGTAACTCTATTCTAGCCAATGCATTAAGCTATTTTTCTACCAAACATGGAGTTTGTGTACAGCAAAATTTTTAGAAAAGGGCACTACACAAATGCAATGTGATTTCACATTCCTAATTAGAAAAAATAAAGGACGGCAAATAACACTTCCTTATCAGTATCTTAATGTAATTAAGGAAACTAGAAAAAGCCATTTCCGTTGGATGTACCTGGTAGCCAACTAAGAATGGACGCCGTCTATATATAGGGAATTATAAATCTGACAATATTGAAAAAAATTTTAATAAGTAAATCGGCTACGAGAATCGCGGGAAATTATTTTCAAGTTTGTAAGATGGCGGCTAGGGGCGAAACTGTTATGGCCGATCATAAAATTGGCTCTTTCTCCAAAATATGAAAATATAAATATATTTTAAATATTGCCGTAGTAAAGACTGCATAATTTTAGATTTTTTGCTTAGAGTAATTTACTCTCTCTTATAAAATGTAGTGGTGGGGAACGTCAAACAAGTTTTTCATTTAAATGGAAATAACTTCGGTATATGTTAATAGAATTGAACAAACTAGGTCTCGTTTAAAAGAGCTCTTCTTACTTAATAATATGCTGTATAAAGATAGTCGGAATAAATTTTAACGTGATAGCTAGAGGGCGCTGTTTAACATTACAACAATTATTTCGCATTATCATAAGATTTTTAAATAGCACCCTATGTATCTTTTATACAGTTAAATAGAGGACAAAATTCTTAAACAGTCGGCGCAAACCGCAACTTCCTATCTTTCTTCAAACCAAAGATATCAATAAAACAAATGTTTGACCGCTGACTATGCAACATCTATTACATATTTTACGTAGAAAATGAATTTAAATTAATTGAAACCATTTAATTAATGCCGCCCTAAATGTTCAAACAGTCGTTCATCGTTTTCGATGCACTTAAGCATCTAAAACCGACAATGTATGCAAAAGAAGAGAATAAAATGGTAAATAATAATCAGTTCTTAGCGAAGGCACCCGTCATAAAATTAGTAGGCTGTGAAACAAAATTGGAAGCAATACGTCAAAATATTGGAACAATTGAATTTCATGTCAATATCATTTAGTTACTATTTTTCAAAGCTTGTTCTTAATTTTGTTATTGGGTTTTTCGTGTAGTTTGAGTTTACTTGTTGTTGTTTGTGTTACGTTACTGTTAGTTTGTTAGTTTTTCTTGTCGTTTTTTGTATTACGTTAGTGCTGTTAGTATTAGTATTAGATAGTCTTAGTGCTGTGCTGTTAAGTGTTACAAAATGCTTTATACCAACGAAGAGTTATTTGACATGATAGGTGTCTATTTTGAATGCATGAGAAATGCTACAGTTGCTGAAAGGGTATATGCGCAGCAATATCCCGATAGACGGCACCCAGTAAAAAGGTTTTTCTGCGAGTTATCCATCGTTTACAAACAACTGGAAGCGTCCATGTTCCCGTATACCGTAGACAACACAGGAGACGTACCGAAGGGAACATTATTAATGTTTTAGCTTATGTGCAGTTTAATCCACACCTAAGTACTAAAAGTATTGCACAAGATCTGGGAGTAACTCTATCTACCGTTCAAATCATTCTCAAAGAGCACAGGTAAGCGTATCTTCAATGTTGAAACTCTACTGTAAACTTACAAAGTTTACTTAATACTTATCCTACTGTTGAATCAGTAGTGATCATCTTACATCTTTTAGGTTACATCAATATCACTTAGTCCTGCATCAGGCATTGACTGCTGCAGATTTTGATCAAAGACTAGACCATTGCCACTGGCTCTTGGGTATGATGGCAGACGATCCCCAAATTCTATCACGTATATTGTGTACAGATGAGGCCACCTTTCATAGTAATGGCAGTGTAAATGTCTATAATATGCACTATTGGTCAAGAACAAATCCGCACTGGATGCAAGAAGTTCAGCACCAAGGTCGTTGGTCTGTAAATTGTTGGGCAGGGATTCTAGAAGGGCAAATTATCGGTCCATTCTTTTTTAATAACTAACTAAATGGCCACAATTACCTACAGTTTTTAACAGAGCAATTGCCGATTCTGTTAGAGAAAATGCCTTTAGAAATTCGAAGACAAATGCTGTTCCAGCACGATGGCTGTCCAGCCCACTTCGCAGTGAATGTTCGTCAATTTTTAGATGCCAACTACCCTGGTAGATGGATAGGACGGGGCAGCATTTTTCCATGGCCGGCTAGATCACCGGATTTAACATGCCTGGATTTTTATTTATGGGGTCGAGTAAAAGTTATAGTGTTTGCAACAGGACCCACTACACGTGATAACATGATTGGACAAATAAGCGACTGTATGCAAACTATTTCAGTAGCTGAACTAGAGAGTGCAGTTTGGTCTACGCGGGAAAGGATGCTTAAGTGCATCGAAAACAATGGACGGCAGTTTGAACATTTAGGACGGCATTAATTAAATTGCTTCATCTAATTTAAATTTTTTTTACGCGTAAAATATGTAAATAGTCAGCGGTCTAACATTTGTTTTATTGATATCTTCGGTTTCAAAAATGATAGGAAGTTGCGGTTTGCACGGACTATTTAGCAATTTGTCCTCTATTTAATTGTGTAAAAGATACATAGGGTGCCATTTAAAAATCTCATTATAATGCGCATTAATTGTTGTAATGTTAAACAGCGCCCTCTAGCTATCACGTCAAAATTTATTCGGACTATCTTTATACAGCATATTATTAAGTAAGAAGAGCTCTTTTAAGAGACCTAGTTTGTTCAATTCTGTTAACTTATACCGAAGTTATTACCATTTAAATAAAAACTTGTTTGACGTTCCCCACCACTACATTTTATAAGAGAGAGTAAAATACTCTTAGCAAAAAATCTGAAATTTTGCAGTCTTTACTACGGTAATATTTAAAATATATTATATTTGCATATTTTTGGAGAAAGAACCAATTATATGATCGGCCATAACAGTTTCCCCCTAGCGGCCATTTACAAACTTGAAAATAATTTCCCGCGATTTCTCGTAGCCGATTTACTTATTAAAATTTTTTTTTCAATATTGTCAGATTTATAATTCCCGAGATATAGCCGGCGTCAATTCTTAGTTGGCCACCCGGTACAATAGCTGTCGTACGACTTTTTTAAAAATTATGATGACAAATCAATAATCCGTTTTGACTGCATCCGTCCAGGAAAAATGAAGAACGGTCTAACCTTTTCAGACCTCAGAGTTTTAAAATACTTACCTGACGGAAAAATACAATATAAACTTAAATTGACTGACGAATACAAGGATTTACCACAAAGACCCAAAATGCCTAGGGTAAACGATATTATCTTCCAATTACTATTTAAAGAGCGATTACCAATTATATTCTAAATGGAAACACTTACAAGATTTCAAAGCTGTTCTGGAAAAATATGTTCATAGTTTTTATGATCTTATTCCTCATTCTTTTAAAGAAAATTTAAAAAATAAAAAAAGTAATCGCATTACGTTAATTACGCATTGTATTTTTGTGTTGAGATTAATAAACATACAATGCATTTTTTCTATACTTTTTATTTGATTTTTAAATAAATATCCTATTACAGAGTGTCAAAATATCTTCATGCCAAATCTATATAGATATTTTTAATATAACAAAATTTTGAGGACACCCTGTACACTTTATTTTTTCCTAAAAAACTAATGGCTAAAAGACATAAACAACATAATAAAAATACCAAAAAGTCGTAACCCACATAATTTTTTACTAGTCCCAAAAATTATAAAAATAACTAGATACAGTAATCTATCATCCTTTTTTGTAACTATATCCTTAATTTTTTAGCAATATTACCAGTCAATTTGACACAAACCAGTTTTTGCAATTTCCTGAAAAATTCTATAACAATGGGATGCGACCTGTTAGAACTAAGCCATCAATATACAGGGTGATTCAGCTAACCCGTTCTTCAGAAGTTTATGGACTTCCCGTTGAAATTTTTGTTTAAAAGTTTGTAGTAGGGGATTACTCAAAAGTTATATTTAATTAAAATATTTCAGCTCTTTACCACTTTCGGTTACACCGGAAGTGGCTACCAACTTTCTTATTTTGCTTCTATTCTCTTAAACGTAGTTTTATTCAGAGGTCGCAAGTGTGGATATCTCTCGTTAAACAAACGGCAAGTTCTTTTTTAATAATTTTGTAACATTCTCCATGAATAAAAAATAAATTTAGTATGTCTTCATTCGAATATTCTTGGTAGATTTCCATATCGTGTATAATGTGTCACGTCGACGTTTACAAGTTAGATAAATAAGGCACATTGGTTTAATTTCCACAGGCCACTAGTCAGAAATTATTTAATAAAATAGAGAAATATTGTGTGTCGAATGTAAATACATCGAGAGCAGGAAAATGGTAACAAATAGGTATAGAGAACCCTTATGAAGATTGAAAGACCACTTAATTCTCCATCATATAGAGCAACAAGATACAGGGTGTTCCATTTTAAAAAATTGACTTTTGAGCAGTTGAAGTTAGTCAGATTTAGCCAAACACTTTGAACACCTTGTAAATAATGAGATGTCAAATTACACATCATTTAAAAAGTAAACAGTCCTCCCAAGTATAGCCTAAATTTTGTTACTATAACTTTCTTTTTTCAATCATTGACAAGCGTTTGAAAACAATACTACAAAACCAATTTTTCTCAAAAAATGAGAATATCTCAAAAACTATTAATTTTTCATATAGGTTGTGCTACATAAAAGTAACTTAGATTTTAGCGTAGAATCCAAATATACAAAAAAAATATATTATTTCATTTAAAATAAGAAAGTTGGTAGCCACTTCCGGTGTAACCGGAAGTGATAGAAGAGCTGAAATATTTTAATTAAATAGAACTTTTTTGAGCAATTCCCTATTCAAAATTTTTAAACAAATATTCCAACGGAAGTCCATAAACTTCTAATGAACGGGTTAGCTGAATCACCCGGTATACTTACAGTTGTGTCCAATATTTACTTATTTATCATTTAACTATTGATGAAAAATGCGGTATTGGATTCCATTAACGCACTAGTATTTCGATGTTTCTTTTTGTTTCCGTAAAATTAGGACATTTCCAAATTACGACAAAATAAAAGCGACTGAACCTAAATGTTACAATTACAAATTCAATTTTTGTTATGATTATTTAATAAAAAATTTAGAGCAAATACTAGCAAAATAAAAATATAGTATGAAAAACATAACATGACAATAACAAAAGTTAATGGATACTGAATTTAAAAAGAAAATTGAATAGAACGCAAAAGAAAAACTAAATTAGATGATTAAGAACAGAGTTTAATATAAGAAAAAGTAGTCAAACGCAGATTCTACAAATAAATTTTTGGTTTAACACTATAATGATTTTAATGTTAATTAATAATTCTACAGGATGTTATTGACATATGTTAATAAAATTGACGTTCCAAACGTTTGAAACTGATTTTGTTAAAATTGTATAAAAAATGTTACTCGGATAATTTTACTGCAAACATTTGATTACAGAATAGTTACCATAAGTCTATCAAAATGTTGCTTAGGTGTTCACGTTTTGAACAACTTGAAAGACTTTTGTTTCAACAATTGATGACTTAATTCTGACATGGTTATATTGTTGATGTATACGAGTGGTTATTGTTCTTTCCGTGATATTTGATTCTAATAACCTTTATTCTCAATTTTTCAGTTAGAAAGATTGTTTTTAGATGGTTCACAATGTTGCATGTGTACTAACTATAGTAGCGTCTCATCATCGGCAAATATTTCTGTTCTGATGTAATCTAATAGGAAAGTCAGATGTATAAACAAAATCAAATACCGAGAAAAAAAAGTTCTTGATTTCATTCAGAATATTCACAATTTGACCTTAATTAGAAATAAATCTACAAGGATATGATTCGGGAAGGAAAATATTGTTTCATGGCAATTCAAATTGTTTAACACCACCAACCAAAATCAAAATATATCCGTAAAAACGAGAAAAGAAACTAGGCTAAACAATGTACCGAAAAATTCCACCCACAGATAGGTAGATATTTTCTGCATACCTTATAGAACCACCACCCAGACCAGAAGTGGGGAATCATGAAGACCCTAACGAGGCGAGTTTCAAGGATAAGTGCTAACTTTGAGACTAATGGATACAATAGAAAGGAAAAATCAAAAGATAAAAGGCATCCAAAAAGATCGACAGCAACGGAATCTGAAAGTCAATCCACGCATATATTCCATACATATATAAAGTCACCGACCGCATAGAAACGATTTTAAAAGGCACGACATCAAAACTATGGTCAAACCTACTAGAAAATTTAGCAGACCATTGGATCAACAAATGACAAATAAAACTGAAACTCAGCAGCCAAAGTTTACTGTATACTTTGTTTTTGTTGCAAGGTATACACATGAACCACCAAAAAACGATAAAACGATGTTTAAAGAACATCAACCGGTCGTCTGGGTGCCATCAAAATCAATGGAGGCAAAACATGCGTTTAGCAATGGGGATCACAATATACTCTTCGAGGGCTTCAGGTTCTAGAAATCTTCAACCTACATTCAAAATTTCTAAAGAAGGTGATCACTGGTGTTAGCAACGGCCTTTAGATCTAATCTAGACAAACCTAGTTCTAACCGCACCGGTGACTTTCTTGTTATTTTTTATAGTTTTAATTGCACGCCTTAGTCAACTCTCGCAAGACGATTTAGTTTACACATCTCTTATTGTTTTAACTGTTATTCACTTGATTATACAATTGAAGTTTATTGAGAGCACACCTTTGCTGCAATTTCCCACTTTTTTTAGTTGCTAATATTTATTTCACTTCCAGTCTTGTATTAATTTCTTTATTTTTAAATTCTAGTTTAGTTTATATTTAGATTGATATTAGAATGCAGATTGTTCTTGTACTCCAATGGGACAATTAATTACTAACGACACAAAAAATAAACATGATTAAGTCTGTGAAAAATAGTGCAACATTATGTGCCTTCAATATTTTAATAAAATGTAACTGCCTAAACATCTTATCTCATATAAGTCATTATTGAAACAAAAGCATCTTCGAGATTGAAACATGTCGAGGTCATAACCAAGTTTTGCCACCTATCGTAGGGGGCTTTATCAGGGCGAGAAATTTAACACAAACAAAGAAAGTTCAAGATAGACAACTAAAAGTCTAGAATCTGGTTTGGTCGACAAATTGATTACCTAACTTTAGTTGTCTACCTTAAATTTTCCTTTGTTTGTTTTAAGTTCTCGCCCTATGAAGCCCTTACGATAGGTGGCAAACTGTTGGCAACTACGGTTACCTTTTCTACACGGTTCAATCCGGAAGACGTTTTTGTTTAAATATATTATCTCAATGCTAAAACTCTATTATCCATGTAGCAACATAAAATATCATCATTATTTAGAACATCTAGACTTAATTAAAAGACTACACATAGACTCTCTTGACTGCAATAAAAATAAGTAGGGCCAAGCTAAACAGAAAACATGTAATTTGGATAAAAAATCATACATACGGTTGTAAAACAAAATCCACACTACGCGTTAGAGTACACCATATTGCGATGGGTCATATTTCAACTTACAACATCATCATATTTATAGAAATTAACCACCAAAACTACAAATACAAAATTCTATTATCTTACAGATATAAAAATATCTTATAGTGTCTTAGGATTAATTTAACTGGCGATCATTTTTTGTTTTGAGTATGTAGCTGAGTCATTCACCTATAATCATATTAATGTAATCGATGGTATGTTTTATATGAGTATAAATAACTGGTAATGTATTCATTTTCATTAAACAGCGACCTGATAAAGTACACACTCTGATGCACAAAAATTAAACTGAAAAACTATTTAGTGATTTTGTGGTGCTCTTCCCCATCAAAATTTTGGTAAACATTTTTGTTCGAATTATTTAAACGATTATATTTGGAAAGGCAATGATTTTATATTGGTTTTTTGGTGGCATACTTGTTCTTTTCTTATTTTGAATTTTTACATTTTGACCCCTGTGTTCTTTTTTTTTATTTAATATCCATCAGTTGTATAATAATATTTTTGTTCTTGTTGAAATGTATGATAATAATAAGCAATGGTTTTCTTCTTATGCTTTGAGATGATTGTGATAATATATTGTATTGTGTGAGATAGTCTGTGACGGTATTATTTCGCAAATAATTGATTTATAGACCAACTTTTCCCTACCATATAGACAGCCGTGTTTACACTCATGCGTTTGAATATGAATGTTTGTGTTGAGAGTCTTTTGTAGATTGCAGTTATTTAGAATGGTTTGATAATTTTTCCTCATTTCCTATTTGCTGACTGTTGCAAAAGGTGTACATGGAAAATGTTGTCTAAAAATTGAACATTCAGAGATGTGCTTTGTAATATCAAATGAAGTAAAAGAAATCTTCGACTGCTGTTCTTGTGTAAGTAGCTTTTTACTTTTCTTTTTGTAATGAAATATTTGCTATCACTGGTTCTATTAATTGCAGACACTTTTTTTCTTTTTGTGGGTTTTTCTCTTTTGGTTCTTTTCTGATGGTCTACTGCAGACGTACTCTGTTTTAATTAATCAATGGATCTTTAATTCTGGTTATGCTGGCAAGGATAATAATCCGAAAATTATGAAATATCGACGTGGGTCTGGTATTAACACCATCGTTAGAATTTCACCGTACCTTGGGACTGTCTTCTAGTCAAGAACACCACCCAAGATAAACCTGTTATCTGGTTCTTTGTGGGCAGCTCAGTAACTGTTATCAACGGAGTCCATTTTGGTTTTCCTTCTTTTTATTGGATAATAAAATATTAGATTTAGATACGAGAGCGGTCACATCTACCGATTAATTGTCGAACACCAAAGACTTCCCTATTTATACAAGCTAAGTTAATTCTTTTATGCATGTCATTCATAAATTTGGTCGTGTCTTATGTATACGTACTGCGGCCGTGAGTTTAGCAACGTATCTTTTTGGCGCTGTATAGATAACTAGATTACAAACCGGTCTACAAATCATATAGCATATGGAAATTATGACACAATTAATTAATACAAATTGCAAATTTTTCCTAAGGGAATGGAATTTTGTCATGCATATTTGATACCGTCTTGGTCAGTCCGTCATTATAAGGTATCACTCCATGGGTGGTCGTATTTAAAAAACAGGCGCCTCCCAGGCCCCACCCACAGGAGTAGGAAAAATTGTTTCTTTATTAGACGTCGTTTAGCCCGGGGGCATGCTCAAAGAGTCTAGCTATCACAAATTGAGGTCAGGCACACCCCCACGGTGTGTATAGAAGGAGAACACCAGGAGAATTAACTTAATTATTTAAAAAAAAATATGTTTTTAAAAAATTTTGTCATGCATATTTACGATGGATAATCGTATTTAAAAACAGGCGCCTCCCAAGCCCCACCCACGCACATTAGTGGGAAAAAGTGTTTTTATTAGACGTCGTTCGGCCCAGGGCATGCCCGAAATCTAGGGTATCACAACTTGAGATCGCACACCCCACGGTGTGTATAGAAGGAGAACACCAGGAGAATTAAGTCAATTATTACTATAGATTTTGTGAACTAGAAAGATCTTTCCAACTACCTGGATTAATTTTGTACGCTTTGAAACTATTTAAATAATCGGCCAAAGTCCGGTACTCCCCGTAATTGTTGTCAAGTACGTTCCGATCCATATTTGCTACGTGAGCTTGGTGACTCGCTTGCATGGAAAACTCGGTGCTACGACTGTCAAATGTTTATAGTACGCTAACCTATTTGGGGCGTTTGTGCCTTAAATTATTATTTGTGCCTTAACTCGCTTTCGTCAATTATTATTATTTTATAAACATATTTTGCTATTAATTCTAAATGATATTATCTATTGTTGTGTCGAGGTGTTTCTATGTGTGTTAATAGAACTCTAGTTGCAATAATAATATACATATTTCTATCCACGTTCGGTTTGTTTCTGTGTCTACGAGTTCCTAGGGGCTCTAGATACAGGGTGGCCCATTAGTGCGAGGAAGGTGGATATCTCGGTAAATATTGGAGTTAGAAAAACTTTTGCAATGAAAGTTGTGCAAATCCTTGAGCTGCACGTTATAAAATTATTTTCTTTTATGCTGAGGTGTTCCATAAAGTGTGCGGCATACCAAGGTTATGTTTTTTAAATAGAACCACCCATTTTTTATGACAAATTTGGTTCCTTCGAAATTTTAATGTGACTTTATGCATTATACATAGTGTCTAAAATAGAGGGTTTTCGCATTATTTCACTTTTTCCGGAAAAATTGACGTTTTGAAAAATTAAATAACTCAGTTATCCTGAATTTATCCAACTTCGATTTCGCAGCTTTAATATGCATTACATGTGCTAACAGCTGGTTGTTCACCTTTCCATTCTCGCTGGGTTTTAAGTAATCAGTTATTTAAATTGAACTCCCTAGATTCATGGATAACTTGATTATTTCAAATGGCACCACGGAATTTTTTATGTGCCGTTGAACGTAGAATCTCATAAGCTTCCTAATGATCAGATTGTAGATATCTAACTATTACTTAAAAATCTACAAAATCCTTGAGTTAGAAACCTACAAACTCATCATTAAAAAGCTTATTAAATCCCACGTTCAACGGCACGTAAAAAATTAGGTGGTGCCATTTGAAAAAATCAAGTTATCCATGAATTTAGGGAGTTCAATTAAAATAATTGATTACTCAAAACTTAGCAAGGTTTGAAAGGTGAACAACTAGCTTTAGTTAGCACATGTAATTACGCAGTTGGAAAAAATCCAGGATAACTGAGTTATTTAATTTTTTTCGAAACGTCAATTTTTCCTTAAAAAGTGCAATACCATTCAAAACCCTCCATTTTAGATACTATGTATAATGCACAAAGTTACATTAAAATTTCACAAGAATCCAAATTTGTAATAAAAAAGGGTAGTTCCATTTAAAATAACATAACTTTGATATGTCGCACTTATGGAACATCCTGTATAAACAAATATAATTTTAAAATGTGCATCTCATTGATTTGCACAACTTTCATTGCGAAAGTTTTTTTCTAACCCCAATATTATCCGAGATATACACCTTCCTGCACTAAATAGGCCACCCTGTATCTCTTATACGTAATCCTAGATGGCGCCTTATAAATTATTCGTGCAGTGTAGAAGCCTTCATTTCGAACGAATCTCAATAAGCTCACGACCACTTACGACAAAAAGCTGCCGTGCCAGGCCTTCTAAGCACTGTTATATTTTTTTGGAGTTTGTTTACAAATAAACCGTACAGATCTTTGCATAAAAGTGATTCCCTTGCAATGTTTTATATCATACCTAAATAAATTTTGATGTATGTTTAGAATTTTAATTTTTATGGATTTAATTTTTATTTTTGTTGAGATAACTTCTTTTCTTGCTCTGTTGATTGGATGGGTACATATGCTGTGATGAGAATTTAAACTACAGAATTAGCGAATTATCAAGACAAAATTTTTGCATTATTTTAACGTGCGTTGTTTGATGGTTCTGTAGAGAGATCGACGGAGGCTCATTAACTACAGAACTCTTTATCGTATTATTCTGAAAAGTTTAGGTAGAAATAGCAAATAATTGAGCGTCTTTACACTACAAAAACGGGTTATCTATGAATCATATGGTACAATATTATTTCGGTCTTCTTTGTGTTATTTACTGATACTTATGAATATACGAAAGCAACTACTTTTGTTGAGTAGAAACGTGTTTAGGAAGAAATAAAGTCTTCTTGAATTGGCGTTTAAGAATTTTGTGGTAGCGTTATTCTTCTTGTTTAAGGGTGTATCTATTCTTAATGGTGGTTTGTGAAAACCAAACTCTCCACTAACAGCGTTATTGTAAATTTGTAAATCATTTCAAAGCCGTAATTTTTGGGTAAGACGCCATTCTGTCTTTTGTTGAATTTTTAACAACGACTTTTAAAAACATCATTTTCCTCAACGTTTGATACAGTTAGTACCTGTCGACAAGGTTCTATTTTCCTGGTGGTTGCTAGTTACGATTACTTCTACCTATTTCTTTTCGAGCTTCGATGTACGACCCTCGTTTCCAATAAGATAAGTGGTTCATATGTTTAAGGCAATTTAAATGAGAATTTTGATTTAGGCGGGCAACGCTTTGTGTTATACAATTAACTAATATACTATGCGTTAATGTTAAATAGCGTATTATCAACTTTTTGTAAGGCAAAGCGGTCCAGATACCGTTAATTATATGAGTTGAACGCAAATACAATTCGAATTTATTCCGCTACTTATAGGATAGCGCGATTTTCGTTTGTTCACAAGTATATTACGGTCATGGTTCTACTTCGTTATCAATATCTTATTAATTAAGCTAAGTTTAAATAACAAGTTAATTTAATTTAAGTTCAACATTCTCATTGATTTATTGTAGCAATGTTCGATTGAATATGTACGTCAAATTATTTAGTAATATAGTCAATATTTTCCCTAATTAAGTAGAAACTCTGTGATAATGCGTTGTGTAATTGTTTATCAATGTGATTCTCTTTGTTTAAAGCCGGATTGTCTGTCTTTTATTTATCTAAGTCTCTGTGCGACAAAAGCTAATTAGGAGATGATCGATCTATATTTTATGCTATATCTAAAGCTTTCGTCAGAAACATTATAAACAAATGCTTTTCTTGCTGTATGATATAAGCGTGCATATAATGAGGATGTTGCCACAGCCTAATAATAAAATTATTTGTGACCCAATCTAACTTATTTATAAAAAAATTGATAAATGTGAGCGATAGTCAGTGTCTACACCCTATCGTAGATTGCCATGTATTAATAGAAATTCACACGTGCCATAAAAAGGCATATAGTTTCTACACTGTGTCCACGGATGGGGTATCCTATAGGTGAACATTTTTTAATTTTATAGTTTTAGCGAAAATGTCATTCTTGATAAAAAAGTTTTCTTGTTCTAAACCCCATAAAATACAATAAAATTGAAGTTTTTTAAAATCAAAATCATTTTATAGTCACTTTTATGAAAACCATAATATTGATGATTTGAAACGAGCAATAATTGTTGCCGTAATGTTTTGAAGTTGGAGGAGGATATATTGAATAGATGTTCTTTGTTTACTGTTACTGTTAGTTTTTTCTTACATGATTACTCTGTATTGTTATTTTTGATAGTTACTATAATTTTTCAAATTTTATTTCATTTTGTGGAGTTTCAGAACAAGCAAACCTTTTCATAAAGAACGACATTTTTCGCTAAATCTAAAATTCAAAGAATTTTCACCTATAGGATACCCCATCCGTGAACACACTGTTTAGTGGCGTCAAATACTGATTGAATTAATTGTTTGATATTTGGGTTAATAAAACTTTATTTTTTAGCTGCAATAGATAATATGTATAATAATAGTTGTATTGTTTGTCCTTTCTTACAGGCACTTGGTGTTTTAGGTGATGGTAATAAATTTACGTATATTATAATAGTTTTTAAATAAACGATTGTAGGCTGTTCAAGACAAAAGTAAATAATGCAGTCAAATACAGGAGAAAACACTTTCAGCCTTTCGGGTTTGTGATCTCATACAAAAAGTCACCATTTGCATTCGAACTTTACAAAAAGTTTTGTTGAATTTATAAAAATACAATAGAAAAAAAGTAAGTCTAAATTTAAAAAGCACACCAAATTTTATGATACAAAGAAAGTTTTTACTACTGTTACTGAATTATTCGACCTAATCTTGCAAAATTTGTTAAATATCAACATTAAATTAATGAATGTAAATATTAAAGCAAGTAAAACGTTCGAGTAACACCATAATGACACATTATTTTTAATAAGCCACATTAAAGTTTGTTTAAATTGTATAATCTAAACAAGTTCGCGGGTTATTGCGCTTAAAATCAGATATAGTGTTAAGTAAATAGAAACTTTTGGTAGATATTCAAGAAAGTTTATCGAGCATGCCCGAGCAGTCTAAATTGTATAACATCTAAGTTGTAGGTAGAGAAATTTAAAGTTAAATTGTCTCGGTTTCAAACAAATTTTACTAACTGAATTCTTGACGTCGGAAAAGTTTTTCGAAATCTTGCAATTGATTATCTGTTTTTTTGGCAAAATTCTTAGTAATACTTAAATATTCGTCTTTACATTTGTAAATAATGTTCTGGCGTAAAATGGTCATATCTCCGATATTGATAAAATTCGATTTGAAATTTACGGTAAAATTGGATATAAAATCCATAACGAATAAATAAATTATACACACGCCAGATGTTACATAACTTTTATTAAATAGTACTTTTGCAACATTCATGCTTTTTACAACGAAATTCATTGTTCATTGTACATTTAAAAATTCTATTGTTTATTTGTTAATTAAATTTAATTTTTATTATTGTTTAATAAATTAATTAAAAGATTAAAAGAGAAAACATTTTATGACTAGTTTGAATAAATAAATTAATACATAATAACAATACAACTTCCAACAATTACACCATATGAAACAAACAATTTTAATGAAATTTTTATTATAGTATTGTTGTTTCACTAAAAACTGTGCATCAATTTTTTTTTAATTAATAAATCAGTTCCAGAATGTGATCACAATAAAGATCATAAGCGACAAAAGCATTACTAATACCTAAAGAAATGTGTTCCTATAACCAGTAATAATTTATTAAGACGAAAAAACCGTACGGCAATTTTTACCAAATCCTTTTATTTTTATTGAAAAAAAGTGACTTTTATTGTTTTAATAAACTTTAAACAGCGTATGTAAATAGATTTTAATTTAATCGCATTTTATTGATATTACATGCGATTCCACAAAATATGCGAAATATTGTAAGACAGGAAAATATCAAAAATAGTTATTTGTCCAACAAGTGAGGAAAAAAGGCTTTCAAAAACAAACTAAAATAAAGAAAAACTATTTATTATAACTGTAACTTATTGTTACAATACAATTTGTACTATTATTTATTGTTACATATATAGGAACATTTTTATTATTCGTTGTAATATTTTCAGTGGTATTTGTAATACATGTAAACAAAATATCACTATTGGTTTTTACAGCGCTAGAACTAGGAAGAACCACATCCTCACAGTGTAAAATAAGGTATTTGTTTTGTTAGCTAGAAGATCGCCAGTCTCATTAGACAATAATGATGCAGTAGTTCTGCGAAATGTTTGTTCTATATATGCAGAACAATCCTCTAATTTTAGAAATGTTCTAATTTTCATTGCAATTTTATAAAAAGTATTAATTCTATTGTGTGGAACATTTTTTGTTCTTAAACTCATATATTTTCAAATTAACTTTATTACATTCACTCCATTGCAAATATCTTGCATTATTACAAAAGTGCGTGGCATTTTAGTTTTAATATTCGATATTTTAATAACCACATAATATCCCCTTTGTCTATGACGTCAAAAATATTTAATTTCAATAGTTCGTCACATCTCATAGCACCGGCTACGCCAATAATCAGAGTGGCCAGCAATATAAGACATCTAAAATAACAAGTAATGAAAGAAATTAATTAACTGAATTCATGAATAGAAAAACTCGGTCCGGAGCTTTACACAAAAATTTGTTAATGTTTTGTCTATTGAACGTATTTGCTTTTTAGCAACATAACCTTCACCTTTTCGTTTTAAGAATGCATGTAATACCTTCTTATATCTGTGTTCTTATGTACAAGCAGCGTAGGTTTTAACATCGAGTACATGCTTCACAATGTCGAAAACTTAATTTTAATTGCTAACTCGGTGAAGTATGCAAGTAGAATATTCTCCGACAAATGTTAACAGTATGTTCTTTACACCATTTAATAAATTGGTCATATTAGTTATGATATCTGTCCTTCGATTTATTAGGTAATAGATTGCTGATAGTCTTTTGGTGATTTCTTTTTGTTCTGAGGAGTACCTTTTATTTCATAATCTTTATCTGACATCGTGAAGTTTAAGATAGATGCTTTCCAAGGTTAAAAAAATGGTTTGTTACTATTTAGATTTATTTATGTCTTGATAATTACCTTTTCTCAATTCAATTTTGTCGTAATCTCGTATGTCAATGAAAAAATGTCCTGGTTCTGCGCATGCGTATACACTATTTAATTTAATTGATGTTTAAAAGTCGAAATAAAATATACTAAATTAAACAAAAGTGACTGAAAACTAAATTAAATTGTTTAACTAAGAACCAAAACAAAATAATCTGGAAGAAATGCAGAATTCAGGTATGTGATCTCATATTTGCGGTTGGCATAAAATATTAAATTAAAGTTAAAATGCTGGATGGCTCAAAACTACAACAAACAATGAAGAAGTTTTAAAATATAAGAAATATAAAAAACATAGTTTTAATTAAAGTTGTTTGGTAGTTTACCTCAAGGTGGCAATTTTTTTTTTATTATAACCCTCAATTTCATCTAAAATTATCAAAGAAGGTGTTTTTCTGATTAAAACGTTGATTAATTTTAGTGGTTTTGCATAATGATATTTTTGAGAAAAGTGATCTAGAATTCTAGAAAACATTTATTTAATCAAAATTGTTGTTTTTCCAGTTCATTAAAAATAACTATTGATGGTTGATACATACATTCATATAACTATGAATAATAAAGCACAAGAAATTGGAAGTAAGTAGCTAGAGTGGCTATTAAGATTCCTTCCTTTTGAAGAGGAAACGTGAAAATTTGGTTTGTCCAGGTAGAATATCATTTTTTTACGTCTAAAATTACAAGCAAAGGAACAAAATGTTACTACATTTTAGGTTCAATAGACACACAAACATTAGCACTAATATCTGATTTTATTTATTACCCAGAAAATCTGATACAACTGTAAAACAAAATTTGAAGATTCAGAAGAACGGAAAACAAAGAAATTATTAACAGAAATCAAACTTAGTGACAGAAAAGCTTCTGAATTACTTGGGCAGATAAAGGAATTAGCAAATCTGATTTTTTTGTAAGATATTTTTAAAGACTGCCAAGTAGTGTTTGTTATATCTTAGTAACTGTATTTTTATTTATTTTATTTTGTATGGTACATTTTCGGTATTGTATTGTGATGTAAGGGTTATGTATAGTGCCCCAAAAGATCAGTATAAACATGTATAGTGTGGTGACGAAACCGTATGTACTTGTGGATTAGTTCGCCTTGAAAGAAGACAACAGCTTTATGGTTTAGGAAAACCACTAAAACATGAATCTATGTCTTCATCTTACTCCTCTGTCTTGAGATCAATAACAGAAAGGCGTGAAGTAAAATGCAGATGATAGATTGACTTGTTTAGAAAATCAAATAGCAAAGTTAGTAGCTTCAGTATCCAAATTGTGAGACGGAGAACGCGGTAGGGCTAGAGACGTGTTCAGGCGTCGTCCTAGATCTGTCTCCAGACGCAAAGATTATAAAAGCATCCAATATGCTGGTACCATTTGAAATACAGAGACAAGTTTAATGGTATAGAAAATAACACCGTTCATTCGTGTTAACGAGAATTATATGCTACTATTTCATCAATCATTAAACCGCACGGTATAAAAATTTTACAAATAAATCTCAATTTAGGAAGAAATATGGAATTTTATAATCGTCAATGTAAAATGTCCAATTTTGGAAGCTGATTTTTAAATTATTTTAATATTTTTCCGGATGTTAGAAATAGAAGATTAATTAATAACCAAACCTTATTAACCACGGAAGTTAATCTATAATAAAACGTCTATCCAGTCAATTCAAACGATAGATCCGTTACACAAACATAAAGAAGTTTGAAGTTATTTCCTAACTTATTACTTGAGAAACATAACCTTAAAAACATAAAACATGACGTAATACATTGTATTATAACTAAGGGTAACCATAACGCCTGTACAATGAAAATAGTCAATATGGGCATTGAAAACCATCAAACAGTAATAGGGTAAGTGCTCTTCATATGGTTCTTAAGAAGAATAATAGTTGGCGCCTATGCGGGGATTATGGTGTTTCAAATGCTATAACAGATGTCCCTTGCGGAATGTCCAAGACTTCAATACACAGTTAGACAAAAATAAGTATTTACCAAAATTGATTTGATTAGAACATAATATCATTATGGTCCGGTAGATAAAGAAGAAATCCACGAAACAGTAGTAACGACTCCGTTTGGATTATTTAAATTAACAACGCCACCATTTGGATCAAGAAACGCGACTCGATCATTTCAGTGATTTATGCATAAAATAACAGAAGATTTGGATTTTTGTTTTTGTTATATAGACGACATCTTAATCGCATCTGATACGATGGAAAAACATCAAAATCATACTCAACAGCTGTTTTATTCATTTATTTGTATGGTATATTTTTAATATTGTATTGTGATGTAAGTGTTATGTGTGGTGTTTCAGAAAATCGGTGTAAACCTGTGTAGTGTAGTGACGAAACCGTGTGCAATAGTAGATTGGTTCGTCTTGGCAATCTTCACTATCATCCTCACTATCGCTACGTCAAAGACATTACTGCGACAACAGTAGCACAAGCAGTTATCACACAATCATAAATATATTCACAGCGTTTATACAGAAACTTCACTGAGCGATAATTTTGATCGTAAGTAGAGTTAGCGCTATTGCCACGCGCACCCAGGAATGGCCAAAGTGTACCTAAAGTAAATTCGTCGATTTTCAACTGTGCGGTAAATCGCCAAATCCCACTGCTAAGAAATAGGAAGCTTTATAATCCGCTCCGCGCGATTTTTGTAGGATCACCGACTTTAAACGTTCCGATACCTAGTGAAACTTCTGCGTAACGAAGTATTATTATTCTGTACTAATATCACCACGTGCATAGCTAGATTTGGTTTACCTAGTTTATTGCTGCATAAAATACCCTATTAAAAATTTATGATTAACCAAACAGATACATTACGCTAAGCCAAGGATTTTTATATATCCAAACAACTAAATCAAAGTTCTCATGTGTTTGTTAAGATACGTTAATAAAATCTTTGTAGCCAGCATACGATTACTTTATCCTGTCAAAAAAGAAACAAAAAAATTTTATTTTACAACTACATACCTCGAAGTAAACAAAAGGTCTCCATAGACAGAGTAAAACTGTTTTCCTGTTGGCTTAAGAACTTAAAACACAAGTGAAAAAATTGGAAAAAATTGATATCATATTTTAAATAATTAATTTCTTCTTTCTTCTTTTTCTATCCCTTTCGCCCTACGGTGTCGGAGCCTCGTTCACTTTTGAAATATTTTTCTGTTCTGTGCCAACTTTTTTGCTTCTTTTATACTTTTCTCTTTTCTCCGCACCATATTCTCGATTTATTGCAATGCGCACCTGAGCAACAGCAGGCATTGAACTGCGTCTCAAAAGACTAAAAAAAGATGGCGGTCCAAGGCTGAATCATTTGGACAATACCGTACTCAACAAAATATATCATATATAAACAGGAACTTCTTATTGAAGCCAACTTCCGAAAAATGCTAAGCAGCAAAAAAGATTGGGCGGCCGGAGGAACACCCTTTCCAGGACAGACAGATCTGCTGGTTTACGAATAAAAAACGGCTGAGAGTACCCATACGAAAGTATTTGGGCAACGCACAAAATACTACGTGCCCATAGCAAGCAACATCTATCTTTCAGATAGAAGTACATGCAATACAACAATGCCTTCAGTTTAACCTGGATCCGAAATATGTCGGCAGAAGATAAATATTCATTTCGATAGCCAGACGGCCATCTCAGCTCTGCAATTGTGTAATCGCAAAAAGAAACTGAATAAACTAGGGACATGCAATAAGGTAACCCTAACTTAGGTTCCTGGATATTCTGGGATTTCTGGTAATAAACAAGCGGATTCTTTCGCCAGGAAAGGGTGCACTTTTGGTTGAGGAACGGAAAGAACATTCAAAACACTGGGTTAGTTTCCACTGCTGAGGCAGTCCAAAAATTTAGGTGACTTTACTGAGTAAAAACACATGGATTACTTATCAGTTAATAAAAACTACTTAAGAACATTCACGGATTTCCTGACGGGATTGGCGTGACAATTAACTCGACATGCAGTTAAAGGAGACCCTGATTCGCCTGGTTGCGGAATGTGAAGCTACGTTTTCCAAAAGGTTGAACTATTTTAGAAACGTTTCTCAAATGGACAAGATTACTGCTCTCAATTCAAGGGCAGTCCTAAGGTTTGACCTACTGGAGGTGCTGTAAGTTCAGAAAGGAAGAGCGCAATAATTAGTACATGATTCCTTACTATACAGACCCCAGATTATATCTATATATTTAATAGATCTATGAAAATGGTATATTTGAGTGACATAAGCCGCTGATGATAGAAACCATAGTCTAAATATATACAGAAATCCACATACAAATGGAGAAAAGCAATTCCATCAAACAAGATTATCAATTATTTATACATTAACATCATAATGAAGTAGTTCGCTGCTCGTATCATCATATTAATCCACGAGGCGATATCTGAGAGCACTAATGACGGTAAGATAAATTATGCTCGAAATGCACGCAAAATCTTATGTGCTCGTTTCTAAAATTCAAATTGTTTTTGAGTGCAGAAGATTGCATTTAGGTGTATGTTACCTAAAATGAAAAAAATGGTCTTTCTGAGGAAAGTGAAAGCAGCTGCAAAAACTGCAACTTCGACCTTACTACCATCAAAATAAAGAGAGAAAATACGAGGAAGAGTACAATGTTTTTATGAAATGGTGTTAAAAAGAAAGAAGACCACACAATACACTGAATATGTTTCTGAAATATGTAAAAGTATAAATCTTCTTTGATGTGGAGTTTTTACTTTTATAGTAAAATTGTTATGTTCTTGAAATCACTTTATTATTGGCCAATACTACGTAATTAGATATTAATAAAAAGGAAAATTTTTAACTAGTTTCGACAACTGGATGTACAACTGTCATCTTCAGAAACTACAAGTAAGACGTTAAGAAACACTTATAAAATAACAAGTTAGACTTACCTAATACAAAGATTAAACAAATTAATCAATTAAACAAAAAATTTTTTGGGACATTTTGCACTAATGTCATAAATGTAAAATTTGCTAAATTCTTTTAAATTTTAATTTAATTCGTTTAGGTTGAAATTTGGTTTCTTCCATCAAATACAGACAAGCGATTGCCCATGTGTCTTTTATGCAACAAAGTCTTGAGCAATGACTCTATGAAACCATCGAAGCTGGAAGATCATCTAAGAAGGTGTCATCCTGACAAAATAGGTAAGGATTTGAAATATTTCCAAACATTGAAGGAAAAAAGACCCACCGTGCATAGTATGTTCGCTTCAACGTCTGAAAGCAACGACGATGGCTTGCGGGCATCTTACAATATCTCATTACTTATAGCAAAATCTGGGAAACCGCATACCATTGGAGAGAGTTAATTTTGCCTGCTGTTGAAGAGGTCTTAAAACTGTCCTGCACAAATCTTCATTTGACATACTTAAAAGAATTCCTTTGAGTAACAACACTGTACAAAGACGTATTGATGAAATGAGCTCTGATGTTGAAAGTTTCTTGTGTAATTATCTGCAAACAACTCATTTTTCTATTCAACTGGACGAGTCAACTTTACCTGGCAATGAAGCATTATTATTGGCATATGTTCGATTTATCAAAGGCGAACAAATGTTTGAAGAGTTACTATTCGCGAAAACTTTGAAGACTGACACTAAAGGTGAATCAATTTTTAATGTTCTGAATGATTTTTTTACGGAAAAATCAATTGCATTCACAAACATTATTTCGGTGGCAACAGATGGAGCTCCTGCCATGGTCGGGCGATATCGTGGGTTTATAAGTCATCTTAAAAGGATTATACCAGAGGTAATTGCAATTCACTGTGTCATCCACCGACAACATCTAGTAGCGAAAAATTGAGTGATAGATTGCACCAAGCGCTTCAATTTGTGATTAATGCAGTTAACAAAATAAGAAGCAATGCATTAAATACGCGCTTATTTGCACAGTTGTGCGAAGAAAATGATGAGGACTTCAACGATTGCTGCTACATACCGAAGTACGCTGGTTGTCGAAAGGTGCATGTCTATCAAGATTCTATTTGCTTTTCGACTCTGTTTTAGAGTTTCTGAACACTAAAGATCCTGTTTTAAAAGAAAACCTCATGAATTTCAAAGCAGACATTGCGTATTTGACAGATTTGTTCAAAAATTCAATGACCTCAACCTACAGTTACAAGGGACAGCCTCAATTTGATAAAAACAAAGAGTGAAATTTCAGCTTTTCTTGGTAAACTGAAACTTATGAAGCAAAATATTGGTCGACGTGAATTTTCCCAGTTTCCAAATTTATCGAATGCCTCGACGAAGATATTCAGACGTATGTTCAACATTTGATTGCCCTGTATGATGATTTTAAAATCAGATTTGAAGACATTCTGTCGATGGATATACCACCATGGATAATAAATCCATATGATGAAACTGAAGTGGAAAATGTGGTACTGCAAGAAGAGCTACTCGAGCTTAGCACTAATGAGGAGCTCAAGTAGCATTCAAAAGAGGGTATCAATCATTTTGGCTGCAGGCACAAATACCTGAAAATATCCAGGACTGTGGGGAATTGTGCAAAAATTTCTCATAGCGTTTCCTTCGTCATATCTTGTCGAACGCAGTTTTAGTGCCGTAACAAACTTGTTGACAAAAAAACGGAGCAGATTAAATATTACAGAGCGAGGAGATTTACGGTTATACTTAACTAAACTCAAGCCAAATATTGATAATTTCTGTCAATTCACCAAGTACATCCTCCCCATTAAAATTATAACTTTTATCTCAGATTACAATGGTATATAATAATTGATTATATTGCGACTGTTTTTAAAATAATAATCATTATTAGTTTTGATGTTAAATTTTGATTCTACTAAGACTGTTATAACAACATAATTAAAAGTGTAGTAATTTTTGTGTTTGAATAAATAGCTACAAAACAAGAAAATATTTATTTTTACTTTTACCACTCCGAAGTGGGAGATTATTGGTTTCTTGTACTGTGAGTCAATCTTAGAATACAAAAAAGTAAAGTAGGAATCCAACTGTTGGATGAAGACGCTTTTAGACTGGCTTTGAAACTTAGCTTGAATGACAATACTCACAGCATAATCAAAGCAATATAAATTCTCACCTTTTTTCGAAAACTTTCAACTCATAGTTGATTGAAAAATAGCCACAACACAGATTTACATAGACATATACTTTTTCGGGTTTGGAAGTAAGTTAGTAAATGTAATAGCTGCAGGGGTCCACCAGATCCAGCAAAATGTTTAAAGTGGTCTATGAGAAAAAAAAGTATGGGAACCTCTGCTCTAGAGCAAACAATGCTACAAATTATGCACTATAAGAAGGTGAATAATTCACCTAAATTGTTTGGTTTAAATTTAGATTTTTTTGTTTAAAATTCAGAACGAATGTAGATATTAATTTTTTTTTAAATTAATAACAAAGTTCTATATTAGTAATTCTTATGCTAAATAACTTCTACATAGACACTGTTTGGACAACTAGATTTAAAGTAAGTAAATGAGGAAAAAATTAATATCGCAACATTTACTTTGAAATTAATCGATTATAATAAATCACTCAAATCGAGAACCAACAGTATTATACTAAACATAATAAACACAAGCACTCATTGAAAACTATATAAGAATAACAAAACAAATAATTGATCAGCATCATTTAAATTAAATTACAAAAACTATAACAAAATCCGCGAATTTATTGTTAAGTCTATTTAAACTAATTGAAATTGTTAAAAATTTACTACGTAACTAAAGTAATAGTTTTTACCGCACAAACAAATTACCATAATTTATTATACCCTAATCCAATTAGCATAAGTACTGCAATTATACGCTTCATTGAAAAGCTCTCCTATGTTGTAATTTATTGAAATGGTATTTATTTAGAATTCATACTAGTCTATGTTATATGTTTAGAATGGTTAAAAATAAGGTTTTCCATTTAATAAGGTCAAAACTTTATTTTTGACCGTTCAACGAACTGAGCTGATTTGAAAAATAAAACATTATAATGCACAAACTTTAACAATTGTTTAGCATCTAAAACCATAAGATGTACCTTGAGTGCACTTTACATTCTTATAGTAGCAATTTTTAACTTGCTGTTTAGCATACGCTCTTGCGTTAATATATCGTTACACATTTTTTCACCGTTAATACTTTATCCAATAAACCATCTATAAAAATTTGTCAAGTAATGTTGTTCTAAAAAATTTCAATTATAAAGTTTTCTCTTCTGCTCTAAGAGTATTATTTAAAAACTTTGTAAAGTTTAAAGCCAGTCTCTTTCATGTTTTATATGCTTGTAATCTATGTTTTGCATAAATTCAATTTTGTTTTAAAAATATGTTTTGTATATAAAAATACATTTTTTACCTAAAATAATATGTGAAATCGGAACACATGTTGGCAGTGTCGCTTCAATGTTTATGAAACAGAAGAAATAGAATTACATTTATGCAAATTATTAGAAAGAGAAACATTAAAATTGAAAATATGATTTAATGCAATTTCAAAAGAAAAATGTTTCTAAAACTTCGATGTTTGCTTTGATTTATGTGTTTTAATATTTCTTAAAGTTGAAATCGCTTTCATCATGACCTTGTGGGAATTAGAAAAAAAGTATTTTACTACGTTCTTAGAATAATTCAGAATCATAAAAAAAACTAGTGTCCGTTGTGGGCAGTTTAATATATATGTTAATTTTGATCTATATACATAATGACCTCGTTTGTATTGATTATTGTTATGTTTAGTATACGATTAAATAAATTATTAGTGTACATTACAAACTTTAACGATAAAGCTAATCGTTATGCTAAATATTTAAATTGTTCGCAATGGAATAGGGATATTTCACACAATTTGCATAAATTTAAAGGTTAATGTTATTGAATACATTAATTAGAGAGCTTCCTAGTAAGATTTATGGTCAGTGTTCGATAAACGAATACGGTTATTATTTCATATTCAATAATATTTTTGTTTTTGCATTCCAGTATCCATACCTTTAAAACACTACATTAAAGACCATACGTTTTAATGAATGATACAAAATAGTATATTATTTTATAAAGAGCTTAGTGATGCTTTTTTATGCCGTAGATGTTAACAGGCAAAGCAGAAAAAGCCACTTAAGCATTGTATAAAGTATACAATTTTTTTGTCCAACGCAGGGAAAAAAGAAACACAAACAGCCAAATAAACCATAAGGAATTTTTTATACATTAAATCCTGTTTGTTTTGTAATAATTGTACATTTAACTAAAATATCTAAGTAATACTTTTTGACAAAATAAAATTTCTGATTATATTGCTGCACTTAAGTTCTTAAGCGCCGGCGACAGTGTCGTGGCAACGAAGTGACACTTAACATTATCAGCTCGACTATGTAATTGCATACTTAACTGACGTTTAAAAAAAATGTATTATGAGGTTGCGAGACTGACTACTTATTTCCAATAATATTTATTTAATTTGAATTTAATTTTTGTTATCCCAAAACTAATTTTGTGACAAAATTGTTCCAGTCGTCTTTAAAAAACCTAAACTAAGGGATTAAATTTTCCTTAATTGATTTATTTAAAAACGGCGTTGCTATTTTGTAAAAACATTGTAATGTAGTGCCAAATTTAGAAAAAATCATTAGAGCCGTTTTAGAACTAAAGTGCCTTTGACAGCCTGTAAACAGCCAAAAAGTCTATGGTACATTTATACTGTAATTTTTAATGTTCAAAAATAATTTTGAGAAAAAGTCCTCTGAGGAACCCTAAATATAAAAATTTTAATTCAATTGTTCCTGTTCACTTCTAGATTAGAGTACATACGTACATACATTTTCTGACAAATCCCGATTACAATACTCTAGGTTGCTTCCATATAGATTGCAATAAATCACGCAAGATTAGAAAATGTATACTCCTCGAGTTATGTAAATGCTTTTTTACGCTCACAAAAAGAAAAACATTTAAAAACAGGTAACTTTTTGATAAACTCTCATAAATAAACATTTATATAAAAAAATTACTTTCAGTATTGGTAGATATTTATGAAAACGGTTACTTTTATAGTGGTGGTTCCCAAAAGATTTTGTTTTATCAAATGCGCAGTTGACATGTGTAATTCAATTTCAAAAAAAAAAAAAAAATGCGGATAATAATAAAACAACGACATTTCGAAATCGACCGAACAAAATACGAACAGAAACGAACGAAATCAGAAAAAAAGTTTTCAATTCGTCTAAAATATATCGGGTGAAAAGGAAAACTTGATACAACCCTGTAACTTTTTTATTAAATATGTAACCTGTCACATTTAATTAAAAACAGTCTATATTTTTTTTATATAACTTAAAAAACTGAAAACTAATTTTTTGTATTAATAAAATAAATAAATATTAGATAAAATTATTAAATTCATAGTATCCAATAACCAGTGCTCCAATAAAAACTGGGCACGTAGACATTTTTTGATAAGGAAGTTTATGTCGTACAATTCAATTTTATTTAGGCTACTTTGGTTAATTTAAATGATATATTAATTTAAAGTTCCACGCAACCGTACCTTATTTTGTTATACTATTTGTGTTCAACGTAAAAATAATAAAACCAATCAAATTCCATTGCCTGCTAAGCTTCACTTTTTGATAGTTTTTTTGTCTATTGACATAAACGTTTTTTAAGTCAAGTAATTTTCAGATTTAATTATTTTGTTTATTTATAACTTAATTATAAAACAATAGTACCTACTGAAATAATTTTTGATCCTCCAACAAGTGTATAATTAATAAATGTTTTGTTCTTTAGAAGAACTCCTTGTTGGAAGTGAAAGAATAAAACGACGTCCAAAGTTAAATTCTGCCGACGTTTCGCCCAACAAACGTGGGTTTCCTCAAAGTTGTATTTATTAGTAAATCAAAGAACAATTAACACAACAGTAACACAGTTTAAACTTGGGCCTAATAAAAAAAAATTGTGTAAACAATTAGAATACAGTATAATAACAAATGAGTTTAAAACTACTGTACAAAAGATAAAAGTTACATGATAACCATTTCATGCGGAAGAATCTACTTTAGTAGTCAGTCAGTAGGTGTATTTGTAATCTTATCTGACAAACACTCCTTTAGCACTCTTAATTTTTCTAACCTATAAAGCTTGTGAGTACGAGGCATCATAGGCACTAAAAAAGTTTTTGATTTTTACTTTTAATCTATTGTTAAAATTGTTGAGTTGAGGTAAGTATCTATCTTTAGTATCTTTTATTGTATGTTAATGCTTTAATGGTTACATTTATTATAGTTGTCTCGAGCTACTAAACGTTGAAAAATAATGGAAGCTGTTAATGCTCATATCAATGAACTTCGTGTATTGCCATTGTTCTAATTGTTCTAAAGTCTCAATCAATAACGAAAAGAATAATGAGCAAGGAAATTAGATTATTGTATTTCTTTATATAAAAAAAGTAAATTAACAAATTAAAATTGTTTGAAGCTGTTAAATGTAAATTAAATTCTTTTATATTTGTGCACTATTTGGTATTACGTTTTCAGTGGCAGTACAATTTAAATTTGCTAACGTTGAAGAATGTGTAATATCAAAGACTATTGGCCCAACCTTAGATACCGCTGGAAGCTGTGAGGAGGGAGGAAGGAAAAACAAAAAGATGCAATAACTACTATTATAAATTAATGTAGACGATATTATGTATTTTTGATATATAATACTACAATTTCTATTTCTAGAAATAATAATACTAATATTTCTTTTTCTGGACTATATTAATTGTTTGAGTATATTAAACTAATGCGATTGGTGATTCAAATAAAATTGGTCTAATATTATTTTACAACTTGGAGTAATACTGAACTAATATATTTGGTAATATTAGACCAATATAATTTCTAGTGATGAGTCAATATAACTTACCAATATTAGGTAAGAATATTGCACTTTGTTTCAGTCATAAATTGGGCCAAGATTAAACTGTATTTTGTATATTGATCCAATATAGAAAAATATTGAACCAACATCAGTCGAATATTGCATAGCTACTTGAGTTGTTTAGCACTCCTCAAAGGAACAAACATATCGTAATTCCGTAATTTTCTAAAAGAACCTCTATAAACTATATATTGTTGAAAATCTTAGAAAATAAGGATTTGAATAAAATCAAAGTCAATGTTTGGTTTCTGTTTGAAAAAAACTAAGTTTATGTGGACTCGCGACTATTGGTGACCAAAGTTAAAAAAAGACTACACCATTTGATTCTACGCTAAAAACTGCACATTAAATGTCTTTACAATTTTTCCTGAATTTTTATCAACAGATGAGATATAAAACCTTATCAAAATTTGGAAAAAATTCAATTTATGTCCCTGCATCAAAATTGAAAAAAGATAGCAAATTTTTGTTTTCGTTGTTTAATTTGTCTCAAAAAGTTGGCCTAATGCTGTGAACAGTTTTGCTCTAACAGTAATAGTTACCGACATCCCATCGAAATTGGTCCACCCCTTACAAATTAAGAAAATCAGTTTTTTTTTAATTATAGACTTTTAGTTTATTTTGCTTACAAAATTGTTTAATAAGTTAGGTATCCTCATAAACTTGAATTTTTGGGTAGAATAAGTGTTCAAATTTTCAAATGTTTCGTAAGAAAAATTGCAGACTGTTGTAACTGTCGTTTTTTTATGAATTAATAGGCTTCTGACTTCTATCCATAAAGAAATTCCATAAATTTAATTTTTATTTATGACAAAATAATATATGATAATAGAAAGCGTCATTGTAAAGTACGTGTACTATTTCGCATCTAGAAACAAGTTTTTTGAACCTATAATTTTAATCTGAAGTGCATCTCAAGATTTCTCTAAAATTCTACGTTTTGCATTTCAGCAATATATGATTTAAATATTATGGTCAACTTATCGCAAAATGAAATAATGTTGTCAATTTCTAAAAGATGGAAAATTTAAAAGTTAAAACAATTATTAAAGGTTGTTAAGGTATATGAACTGTGCCACCAAAAAAAGATTTGGTTAAGAATGGATAATACTTTACTTAATAAATTACATGGTTTCATTGAAAAATCCATACAGAAGCAAGACACTTAATTTCTACAGTGCATTTCATCAAATTATCGGTTAATGGTTACTCTTTGGTTTCTCGCTACAGGAAAATCATATAAAAGTCTGTCATACAGTATGCGAATTGCACCCACAACAATCTCTAAATTAGTACCAGAGATACTATTATACAGGGTGTCCCAGAACTAATAGGACATATTTAATATAAGATTTCTTAGACAAAAACAATGAGATTTTTTTATATTAACCATACTCGAAAACTGTCAAAGTAAAAATTAATTTTAGTTTTTCTTATTTAATTGAAAACTACTTGAGATATTTTGACAAAATTTTGCATAGTGGGTTTTTGTTGCAAATTGAAATTTGACTGTACTCATAAGATGGCGCCACAAATGGGTCCAAAATTTTATTTAAACACACATTTTTTGTGTTTAATTTTAGGGCTAGTTTTTCTTAAAATTATGATTCTACAATTATCTGTGCATAAAAAAGTTATACTTGTTTGAAGTCTGTAAATGTAGCAATTTTTGAGATATTTGGGATTAAAATGTTAAATGCATCAGTTTTTCTCAAATTTATCCAGGCGATTTTGACAAAAACAATTTAATACCAACTGTTTTGACATTTCAAATGATTACATGCGAGATAAGGGTTGCATTTACAGACAAGAAAATATTTTAAAATTTATTTTAATTATTCTGAGTAAAATACTTAATCGCTGTTTAACGAACACAAAACTAATTTGTTTATTTAAAAAAACTTACAAATGCTAAGTTTTTTTTGTTTATCCTAGTAAACTACTCCAAAAATAAATATTGTTAAATGATGCCTGGATAAATTTGAGAAAACTGACAATATTGTTAAATTGATTTCAAATGCACTTAACATTTTAATCCGAAATATCTCGAAAATGGCTACATTTACAAACTTTAAACAAGTATGACTTTTTATGCACAGATACTTGTAAAATCGTAATTTTAAGGAAACTAGCCCTAAAATTAAACACAAAAAATATGTGTGTTTAAATAAAATTTTGGAAGCATTTGTGGCGCCATCTAAGAGTACAGTAAAATTATGGTCAAATTTCACTTTTCTACACCAAAATCCTACAATGCAAAATTTTGTCAAAATATCTCAAGTACTTTTCAATTAAATAAGAAAAACTAAAATTAATTTTTTACTTTGACACCCTGTATTTTAGTAAATATTCATTGTTTTCATCTAAGGAATCTTATATTAAAATATGTCCCATTAGTTCTGGGACACCCTGTATATTGCATACGAGTCTCTAAAGGAAGTATATCTAAAAGTTCCATCTACCCATGAAAAAATGGAAAGAAATTGCTGCAGGATTTAGTCAGAACTGAATATTCCAAATACAATAGCTGCACTCAGTGTGGTTCATATTAAATGTATTAAATTAAATTAAATTTGATTAAGTAAGACTCATTGGCGTTGCTGCTTATGTATTCTAGTTTCTTCTATTAATACTTCTGCCGCCATTTTAATAGAAAACATACTTGAGTCTATCACAAACCAACTTAAAAGTGTAGAAAAACTTTCACTAGCAAAATTCTAGGTCTAAAACAACAGACAAGCGCAATTACTGAAAAAATCATACACTATTTTACCGCTGAATAAGGATACCAAGCAGTTATTATCGGACAATACGTTGAAACAATTTACATGAAATTGAACAATTACGTTCCGAGAACTTAAATTTACATTTAAATATAAACCCGGTCCCTACATCTAGTGGTAAACAAAGCCAACTTACAGTTGCATTGCAAAAATCTTTGGTTATAGTTAAACCTGAAAAATCCTCAGTCTCACAAACAAACTAGGAGCTGATATGCTTCAGTCTGTCGATCCCCTGTTATCCAATTTAGCAGTAGTGGGTGAAGTTTTAGTAAGCTGTTGGTCGGAAACTAACGTTTTTAAATTGAAACAATTGGCATCTGATAAAATGCCCGACACTTATGATGTCAAAAGGCTAAAAACTACATCCAAGAATCAAAGTAGTCAGTATGACGGCAAAGCACGGACGGAAAGCGCTAGTGAAGTTTATTGTTACTCAAAACTCCGACATTTTTAACGTTATTGACATTAATGTTATTTCTGTAACGTTGCTAAAAAACGCTAACAATCTGTTTTAGGCTGTTCTTCAAGTAGATCACTTGTCATACGCAAGAGCTTTGAAAAGCGGACATATTTTTATTGAGGATTATTGCTGTTCAATGTACGACGCCCTTGAAGATACTAGATGTTTTAGTTGCAACAACTTCCATCACGTTTGAAACAAGTGTAAAAGCAAAATGTCCTGTCCAAGGTGCGTTGGGAATCATTGCTTAAAAGATTGTAAGTCAAACTTTTTAAAATGTATAAATTGTACTGCTGTGAGTAAATTACACACATTAACCATGCCGCTTGGGACCGCGGGAGCCTGCTCAGTCTACAAACAAAGTACATTTGCTCAGACTGGATTTAATTGGTTTCAGTTAGCAAACTGTGTTTATAGTAGCAAGATATTTCCGACGAATTTGGCAGTTTTAGTAAGGATATTGCTAGGGGCAGCAAAACCTTTTGTAGGGCCATCTCTTATGCACAGTTTTAGCAAGAGGGATTATCAGGGGTTATTACCAGCTGGGCCAACAAACAAGTCAACAAAACCTGGAGTAATGTGCCAGGTTTTAAACATTTTAAGAAATTTCTTAGCTCTAATCAAAAGAGGGGAACAAAGTGTTAAACTTGCCCAAAAGAAACTTAAAACTACTCTCTAGTATACTAACTGGACACACCCATTGCAGGTATCATTTAAAAAGATGGGACTGGTGGATGATGATTAATGCAGATACTGTGGCATAGAGGTGGAGCGCATGGACCACATCATTATGAGGTGCCCGGTCCTGTGCCTAAAGAGATACAAACACTTTAAATGTATCTTCATTTTGGAATCTACTAAAACTTTTAATTAAGGATCTGATCGAACCAAAGACATAGTCCAACTACAAGGGGACACAAAAATCTAATCTGGTCGTAGTGCAGGAGGTTCTTTCTATGACACTCACTCCATTCCTAATCATAATAATAAGGATATTGCTACTAATAGGTCTCGAGGTAGTGATGTTCTTCTAGCGGTAGAAAGATCTATTGAAGTTCAATTTCTCAAACTTAACAAACTGAGCGATTTGTTTGACTACATCTCCGCCATTAACGCAGTTGGAACTCGCATTTGTTTTAACCAAAGCACTAAAATTACAGTAGTTGTTTTGTACATCTCCCAATTTATTACTTCTGACCAAATATTACTCTTGTTTGATGCACTTAAAGAGGTGTATACGGCATGTGGTCCTGACCTTCTTATAGTTGGAGACTTCAATCTTACAAATTATGCTACATCTTTACAATGTTCAACCAACAGAAATGTATCAAATTTGGGAAACTTTTGTAATATTTTGGGTTTAGATTAGTATAACTTCATACATAATGCTTACAACAAATTGTTGGACTTGGTTCTCTGTTGTAGATTTTGCCGGGTGGAGAAGTCTCTTAATTTCCCCATCGATGAGGATTTGCATCATCCTTTGTTCTTAATATCTCTTTCCTCTGTTTATAAGAACAATAATAGTAAATCTCCGCAAAACTCAGCGCACTGCTCATTTAATTTTAAGAGAACTGACTAAGTCTCATTGTATAGTCATATTTTTACCGTTTCTTAGAGAACTGTAATGGAAATTGCAGACCCAGACGAGGCTCTAAAGGAAGTGTTTCTAATAATTTATTCTCCATTTAACCAATTTGTTTCTACAACATTCCCATCCGATGGACACAAACATCGTCTGTGGTTTAGTAGAGACATAATCTTCTACATCAGACTTAAGCAATCCTACCTACAGCATTACATATCACCCGGCAACGTAGATATCTACTTTCTATTTGGCCAATTACGTTCAACATTAAAACGTGACATGCGTGCACACACAACATTTACTTGAAACTAAGAAGTCAATCTTCAAAAAGGATCCAAAAGGTTTTGGTCATTTGTTAACAACCAACGTAATTACTCTGTCATCCCTAAGCATGTTACTTCAGAGAAAGGGACTGTTTCAACTCAGCAGGGAGTCGTCGATTTCGTCTCGGCTTATTTTAATAAATGTTTTGACTACTCAACTACTGCACATATCACCTTCTCTGATACATACACAGATTCGTACACTGATTCTATTACAATAACTTTTCCTAAGCAAATTAAATTCTCATCTTTGCAGTGAGCTGCTAGGAGATTAAAATCTAATCTTACTATTGGGCCAAATATAATTCCAAATTTTTTTATCAAAGACTGTTTATCTATCGGATCCACTTTTACACATTTTTAATTTGATGTTTAAAACTGCCCGCTTGCCTGCCGCATGGAAGACGCCTCGGATAGTTTCAGTTTTCAAGAATGGCGATAGAGCAAACGTTGCCAACTATAAACCAATTGCATTGTTGAGCACTTTTTCAAAATTATTCGAGTTTGGACTCCACAATGATCATGTTTTTCATCGCCTTTCGGACGCTCAACATAGTTTTGTATCTACGGTTACAAATCTTACCGTTATAACGGAGTTAATATTTGACACAATTGACCGTCGAATCATAGTTTCTAAGCTCGAACTTTCTGGAATACCCACGCACATTATTTCGCTCCTTACTAACTGCTGAAGTCACCGCCGTCAATTTGTTTAGATTGCGAGCTATAGATCTAGTGCCTATATGGTTCTTTTCGACTATTCCTCAGGGATCTGTGTTGGATCCGCTACTATTTTCAATTTTCATTAATGATGTGTGCAGTATTTTTAGAGTTAAGTGTTTGTTGTTTGCAGATGATATAAAAATCTATTTTCGGATTTGTTCGATATCCGACGCTTTATTTTACAAGAGGACCTTAATAGATTTTACGTCTCTTATTTCCTTATACTCTCAATAACTTGCCTTTATAGCGAGTAATTAAGTGAAAGACCTTGGTGTTACCTTCACCCTTCTTTAACTTTTTTGGGCATACGCAACTAGTTTCATCTAAGCCGTATAGAACTTTGGTTTTGTAATACGCAATACTGAAGACATCGTGGATCAAAAACTTTGATGATGCTCTTTAATACACTGATCCAGCGCTTGAATATGTGTCGATAGAATCGTCTCCGTCATCACAGCGTGATATGGTTATTTTAGAACGCATTCTGAAAAAGTTTCTCAAATTCTTGTCATTTTGTGCTGATGGTATCTATCCTTGCACTGGTTTTCTGCAGAGATCTGTTATTAGAGAGGTTTGGTTGTACTAGCCTCAAAACACGATGTCATCTGTTTTTATCCAATCTAATAAGTGGTACAGTGGATAGTCCCGATCTACTTTCCCTACTGTACATAAAGGTACCAAGGTTAGGAGCTAGACACCAGAGTACTTTTAGTTTACCGACACGTACGAATTTATTCTGGAATTCGAGATAACTAAGAGGTTGTTGGATATTTACAGTGCTGTTCCAAATGATATTAAAAGAGTTTTTTATGTTTCGTTGGTGTTTAAGTTTATAATAATTTTGTCTGTATTTGACTGTTGTAAAATGTATGGCAAATTGCTGTTTGATGGTTGTATTAAATAAATAAATAAAAAATCATATACTCATATAACCATCAGCTTGGTTGAATACCATCGTCATAACTACTACCACTTGGAGGAATTTTTCTGAAGTTTTTGTGAAGTTCTAAAACTGTGTTCTTAAATTATTAATTTTTTCATTATTTCTTCTGAACAAAATGGTATTTTCAACATTGTTTCAAGTTCAGTTTTGATCGCCACCAAATCTTTCTGGCTCATGATTTTATTATGATAGCTGGGCGATGTCGTCTAAAATTACAAATCTTTGTTAGTTAGTTACTTACTCATGAAAGACAAAAGTTAATGCTTGCAAACTAAATTAATTTTAGCCCGTCTTATATAAAACTGGTTGCAATTCATATAATGAAACAAGAGTTTTTGTTATTTCCGATGTTCATTACAGCTTATTTTTATTAAATATTTGAATTTTGATATGACAACGATATTACAGAGGTTGTTCTTGGAAAGAAAATAGGTCGGAACTTAGTTTAAAAACTAGTTTCTAAATTGAAAGATTTCTCTGAATTACATTATCCAAGTTTGTTCAAGTGCTACTAGTGTTCAAACTGGTCAAATTTTATAGACAAAAATAGTATAATGTCATTTAAGCTCGTTCTTCAAACTATTCTATCGCAACGTTATAACATCATCATAACGTTAGTTGTTTCGTAAGTTACTATCAAAATAAGCATTATTCATTAAATTTTGTTATTTGATAAAATTCGTCGGAGACATATCTTACTAAAAAATACTAACAAAACATGTATTATGATTTCACACGCAAATATATCAACAAAACAATTGTTAAAAATAATGTATTTATAAGATGTTTTGTTTGTCAAAATATTAACATATAACAACCTCAATGATTGTTTTCATATGTTAATGTAACTAAAGATGCTTGTGCAAGCTTAACAATTGCCGTGTTGATTTAACTGTATATAATTTCTCATAAAAACATGTATGTATCTTTAACACCAAATTCAGTTGATAATACAATTAATTAATTTTGATTAAGCGAAATTAGTGGGAATGCGTGCAAACATTTGAATTTTGTCATAAAATAAAAACCAATTTTGTAAAGAGACATAAAGAATGTAGCACAGTTTTCCATCGGGATAACGATGAGTCGAAGAGATTTATTAGTATGACGTTGATTTAACACTTCAGGGTCGTTGGATACCTGACCTAACTTAGAAATTTAGAATCACCATTTTTACAGAAAAACACTGCATAATATAAAGTAAAATTAATTTCGCACTAGGAAAACTCATTTAACCTAGTGGTTTTTTTTTAACAAATTTTTTAAATCGTAAAACTACTTACAAAGATTTATCGATCGGATGGAATGGACAATTCACTTACCTAGAACAAAATGTAAATTAATTACAGATAATAACGTATTTACACAATATTATAAATTAAAACTCCAAAATCATACACATAGAACAAATTTTTTTTTATATTTACACAATGTGCTAAATTCGACGTATAATCCAGGTTATCATTCTGCAGCAAACATGACCTTTACTTCGTTTTACTTTTCATACAATTGAACAACTTTTACATCAGAATTGCATGTCGTACACGTTTGTAAATTCAGCAGTACGTTGTAAAGTTACAAGAATAATGCATTAAAAATTAAAAGATAATCGAAAAAATGTAAATTGACACCAAAAGAATACGGTGTAAACAACGTGAATCACTTAATCTATATTTGATAAATCCATTACCACGTTTTTTTGTAAGAACAATTTGATAAATAAATTAAACGTAATATAGAAAAATACTACAAGTATATATAAAAGCAAAGTTAATGGGTACTTAGTAGTATGGCGCAAATAACTCGGGGATTTGACGATAATAAAAAACTTTTAAAAGCTATTTCATCAACCACATAATTAAATCATGGCAATCGTTTAAAATCTATATTACCGAAGAATTTTATTGTCACTTAATAAACAACAGGGTGTCGTTACATTTTATTTATAGAAAATTCTAAGATATAAAACGCATTCCAACAACAGCGGTAAATCTTTATGGACAACTTTTTGTGCAATAACAAAACATTTATTTTTAGTATTTGTGCGGATTTGTTGAAAAACAATTAAAACAATTGATTATTTATAAAGAAAACTCTAAAGAGTAGATAAAATTAAATATACTATAAGCAAAATTTTTGATACAGTTTAATCAAAACTTATAGAAAAATTTTGGTGCAGTTCTGATATTTTGGTTTTGTACTTTTTTTATCACAAATTTCAGATTTGTTGAGAAAATGTAGCTTGGAAACCCGTTATTGTCCAAAACATGCGCAATAGTAATTTATGTAGCAAGGGCGTAAAGTAGCTGTTTTTGGTCCAGAGAAATGTTAGTTGTGCCCAAGCGTAAGCGAGTACTACACAATCAGTACGAAGTCCTAAAACAGTTTTACGGCCGAGCTGCATACATAATTTTTTACACGTTCTATTATTTTCGTATACAAAAAAAATTAAGTAAAAATATTTACAAATTGCGTTAATCGACTTTATTATTACCATCATAGGTGCCCTGCATAATTTTTCATTTGTCACTCACAGTGACTGTCATATTGTAAAATGCAAGCATCTGCATCGAATAATTATTTAACAAAAACATGGAAGATTTTTTGATATCTTGTACGCCACCAGAAGTGGTCGCTAGTCGTGCTTCCTTTGACGTTTTCGCAAAAATTGAATAAAATTTCTGAAAAAGCTTACGATGATTATCTTAAGTAGTGTCTCAGAAAAAAGGTAAAAATCTAAGAAAATGTGCTTCTAGCGTATTTATTTGAGAAGCCAGATGTATTTAAATCAACACCCTTTTCCACTTAATCGATGTTGAAGGCCGCTATCTCAATTAATAGAAATGTAGAAACAAGCAATTTCAAAAAAGTAACTGCACTCCCAAAAGAAATTGGACGGGTCCAAACCTAAAAAATCAAAAATTTTAACAAAGGAACAAATTTTAAAATTTATTACAGAATCTCCAAATGATAGATTTTTAATGATGAAAGTAAGTAAGTCGTTTTGATTATTAATATTAAACCTAACATAATAAAAAAAATAAGTAGCCATATTCTTTGGAATTGCTGGAGCTTACCGCAGGGAGGAACTGTTACAGCTATCCATTGACGACATTGACAATTTAGGGTCTGTTTTAATGGTTGTGAGCGCAATACAGTCTGGACTTTGTTTTGGACCTGGAGCAGTGACCTCACGTCTTTAATTTCAGGTTTGTCTAAATTAAGCCCATTTTCAAATGGGTTTGGTTACTAGTTGCACATAAACGTTTACAGAATATAGTTCTTTTAACAACCGTATCAATCATTATAATTGTTAAAGTTGATTACAGTCTACAGAATAATGGAAAGCTCGCAGGCGTAAAAAGTAACACCATTGATTATAAAGTTACTGGTAACACTTTTAGCCCGCGGGCAAAATGTTCTACTTACGCCCGAAAATGGGGTTAAAATAGTCAATTTTACTCTTATTTTAAGATGTTAGGATACACCGTTTTCTAAAAAATGGATTTCAAAATGTTTCGTTTTTTTCGTCATCAAAGTTTAATTATTTTTTGTACTAGTTGGCTCTAAACTGCCAACAAAAGTAAAACCTACGTTTTTCATTGTCAAATTGTTGTCAGTGCGCGAAGTTTATCTTTAATTTTTTACTTTGTGACAATCAAACACAAACCATTTCAATTTTTTTAAAAAATGGTTTTTACTAATGAGGAATACGCCGCTATGCATTTAGTTTTATGGCGAAATGAGGTGTAACGCTCGAGCAGCGCACAACGTAGATACGCTGAAAAATTTCCCAATCGTGAGCATCCCACTCACTCAACATTTACAGCTCTTCATCAACGAATAAGAAAAACAGGTTCAGTGATCCCAAAAATAATGAAACAGGGAGACATAATAATGTAACAGCAGAACATGAAGATGTTATTTTAATGAAAATCTAGAAATTAGCGTTCGAAGACTATCTGCCATGTACCCCACAATTTCAAAATCTTCCGTAGGAAATATCTTACAGAAAGAAAATTTATATCCTTTTCAATTTACAAAGGTGCAAGCACTGCTAGAAGGAGATTTTCTTGCTCGTGTAGAATTCACTAGATGGTTACAAAATAAGAAAAATCAAGATGAAGATTGTTTTAGGTACATTTTGTTTGGTGACGAAGCTACATTCACATATTTATAAATGTTGTTCAAAATGGTTGCCATTTTCCCTAATGCAAAATTGGCACCTTTTTGCAAAATTTTTGTTCAAGGCATTTAAAATTATTATAAAGTGACCTATAAATATAAGTCGTAGTTTCGCCGTCAAATCGAACGGACGTGCACAAAAGTGTTTAACTATATTATTTAATTATATTCATTTTAACAGTTTTTAAAAGTTACATTGAATTGATTAATAATCACACTATTTTAGTCTAATCAGTAAGTTTTTTTTTTGTCTTATAAGTTCGTATAAATGGAAAAATTGCATAAATAAACATTTAGTGCATACCAGTGATTTTAGTTCTTGATTGATAACAACAATTTTGTGACCTTCACCAACAAAATAAACAATTTTGGTTCAATACTATAATATAGGCAAATTTACTGCAGTTTTTATCAAGCAGAGATTTGTAAAATAGTCAGAACCATGCCTGGGTGTTACATCTGCAAGCAGCCGACAGATAAAAGGAAAAGGATAGCATTCCATGCTCCGGATCATGTAAGCGCGTTTTCATTTTTCGTGCGTAAATTTGTCCCCAGACGTTGTATCAAACGCGGGAATTTCATGGAAATGTAATGAATGCAGCCAAAAAAATAATATAAATAACTCTGGAAATCATTCAGCATCGAACTCTACTTCTGATGAACCTCCTGATAATGAAGTTGTTACTCTTATAGGACGTTTGAAGGCTGTCACAAAACCCTCAACGAGTTGACTGCTTACATGCTCCGGATCATGTAAGCTGCGTTTTCATTTTTCGTGCGTAAATTTGTCCCAACAAAACGTTGTATCAAACGCAGGAATTTCATGGAAATGTAATGAATGCAACCAAAAAAACAAAATAAATAACTGGAAATCATTCAGCATCGAACTCTACTTCTGATGAACCTCCTGATAATGAAGTTGTTACTCTTGGAAGGACGTTATGAAGGCTGTCACAAAAACCCTCAACGAGTTGACTGCTTACATGCTCCGGATCATGTAAGCTGCGTTTTCATTTTTCGTGCGTAAATTTGTCCCCAGACGTTGTATCAAACGCGGGAATTTCATGGAAATGTAATGAATGCAGCCAAAAAAATAATATAAATAACTCTGGAAATCATTCAGCATCGAACTCTACTTCTGATGAACCTCCTGATAATGAAGTTGTTACTCTTAAGGACGTTATGAAGGCTGTCACAAAACCCTCAACGAGTTGACTGCTGTTAAACAACAACAATCCGATCTTTTTAGATTCTGTGAATTTTTGCAGTCACAAAATAGACGAATTTGATAAACGTCTCACTGAATTTAATAGTAAAATCTCTATAATAGAGAATCTAAAACAAGAAAATGCAAAACTGAAAACTGATATGCAAAATTTCAACAACAGATTGAATCAACTGGAGCAATATACCAGAATTAATAATGTCGAAATACAAGGTGCCCCAGAATCCAAATCTGAAAACGTTACGGAGATTGTTAAAAAATTTCTACTGTCTTGGGGTGTCCCATAAATACGGAAGACATCGATATCTGCCATCGTGTGGCCAAATTTAATAACGAGTCAGCACAACCTAGAAACATTGTTGTTAAATTTTTCTCTCGTCAAACTAAACAAACTTTATTAGCAGCATATAAGAAAAACGTATTTTTAAAGCCAGTTCAATAGGATTTTCTTCGGAACAAAGAATTTATATTAACGAACACTTATCTCCAGCTAACAAGATTTTGTTTTTAATACTCGTCGTAAATGTGCGGACCTACATTATAAATACGTGTGGATTAAAGATTATAACATATTTATAAAGAAGAATGACACGGCCCGTGCTATATGTATTAGATCGGAAACTGATTTGAACGAATTAATAGTGTAACTGACAATAGAAGTAAGTTTTTGTTTTTTGTTTTAGATATAAATTTAAATACAATTATTTTGGAATGTTAAACTTTTGTCATGGGTATATCAATTTACTATCAAAATGTTAGAGGTATCAGAACGAAAACTGTCGACATTAAAAATCAGATATTAATTAACAATTACGATGTAATATGTTTTACTGAAACTTGGCTTTTAGATTCTATTGATTCGGCCGAAATTTTTGATTCACGTTACTTTGTTTATCGACGTGATAGAAATTATAATTCTGAATTAACTAGAGGCGGGGGTGTTAATTGCAGTATCTAAAAAATGTCCTCCTTACACCTAAAGCAGTGGCAGAGTCAGACCGAAGATGTTTGGGTTCAAATTACATCTAAATTAAAAGATGGCTCCAAACTGTCTATTAATATTTGCTGTGTATACATCCCTCCTTCATCTAACTTTATTGTGTATGAAAATCATTTACAACGTGTTCAGAATATGTACTTTGGAACTAAAGACACTAAGTTTGTGGTGCTAGGAGACTATAATTTGCCAGATATTCAATGGTCAATAAAAGGAGATAGTGTTAAATATATAAATAATCACTCTGTCAACGGTTTTCAACTAATAGATTGCATGAATTTACTAAATTTTGCACAATTTAACAGATTTCCTAATATTAATGGGCGCTTACTCGATTTAGTTTTCTCGGATATGTTTTAGTGTCTACATTATGTAATCGTTTTCCTTTGTCTGTAATAGATAACCAACACCCCCTCTCCTATTCGAACTACCTACTTTTGAATTTTCTGCATCTATTGCAAACAACTCACCCAAACATCAGTTCCGTAGGGCAAACTATGACATTATCAATAATATCTTCTCTACGCTAAATTGGTCAATTGCCCTAAACCATTTAGATACAAACGCTGCGGTTAATAAATTTTATTTAATAATAAATCAAATTATAAAAGAACATGTGCCAACAAAAACTAATACGAATACTCGTTTTCCACATTGGTTTTCAGACGATCTTATATTTTTAATCAAACAAAAAATAAGTTTAGAAAAAATATAATCTGTACAAAAACGCTTCGGATCACATACATTTCTCCTATCTGCGCACTAAAATTAAAAAACTAATGCACAACTGTCACAAAAGTATATAGAGAACACCGAGAAAAATATAAAATCGAATCCAAAACATTTTTGGTCTTTCGTTAAAGAAAACAAAACCAACAATACACTCCCGAAAACTTTACATTACAATCAAGTCTTAGCCGATAATCCTACCGATTGTGCCAATCTCTTCTCCGACTATTTTAAATCTGTTTACGAAAAAACGAGCAGATAAATTATAACTACCACGATTACCCTACTACCAATAACTTATTTAAAATTATGTTTAGCATTGCTGATGTTAAAAGATCTTGGTAAAGATTAATGTTAATAAGTCCAAAGGTCCAGATGGCATTGATCCATTTTTTATCAAAATGTGTTCCAATACCATTGCTTATCCTTTATCTTTACTCTACAATAAATCATTAAGTAGTTAACTGAATTTAAATAAAACGGGAAACAAATATATAAACATATCGAAACTATGTTTATTTGGAAAAATTTTGAATCGTACATAAATTCAATTCTTTTAAACCACATCAGTAGTTCTATTTCAAATTATCAGCATGGTTTCTTTCCGAAAAGATCTGCTCTAACCAATTTATTATATTACTCGGACTACATCACTAGTGCTATAAATAGGAAATCACAAATTGATGCTGTATATACCGACTTCTCCAAAGCTTTCGATAAAGTAAATCACTCGATACTTATACAAAAACTGAGGGGTTTTGGAGTTTCTGGTACATTATTAAACTGGTTCCAATCGTATCTTGTAGGTAGAAAACAATATGTGGTAATCAATGGCTATAAGTCCAACGAAATTGTAGTTAGTTCCGGCGTTCCACAAGGGTCGCATCTAGGACCGACTTTGTTTATTGCGTTTATTAACGATCTCACTTTAGACTTTAAGTCTTCATTCCTATTATACGCGGATGATGTAAAACTTTTCAGAGAAGTAAAGTCGCTGTCAGATTGTGCCATATTACAGGACGATTTAAACTGTTTATCTAACTGGTGTTTTAAAAACAAAATGTCTTTAAATGTGTGTAAGTGTCACAAAATTTCTTTTAACAGGACAAAATCGCCGATTAATTTTAATTATTCAATATCAAATAATACTCTAGAAGAGGTTACTAGCACACGTGATCTAGGTGTTATCTTTACCAACAATTTAACTTTCGATCTTCATATAGAGCAAATTGTTAGCAAAGCTAATAAAATGTTAGGATTTATCTGTCGTACAACAAAAGAATTTTATAATATCTACACATTAAAAGTTTTATATTTTACTCATGTCCGATCTCACCTGGAATATTTAAGTGTTATATGGAATCCTTTTTACAAAATTAAAGTAAACAGAATTGAATTAATTCAGAGACGCTTTCTAAAATTTCTTTGTTTTAAAAATAAAATTCGAATGAATTATTACAACAGATTGTTGTACTTTAATATATTATCTTTAGAGGATAGAAGAGCTTTATTGGACCTTAAAGAACTATATAAATTTATTAATGGTTTCTATAATGACAATTCAATAATTTCCCGATTGGTTCTAAAAGTTCCGAATTATCCAACAAGACTCCATCATCTCTTTTGGTATGATCAATGTACAACCAATTTATGGATGAATTCCGCTTTAGTTAGGACAGTTAAAACATATAATAAGATGTCTCAAAATGTGAATATTGATCTCTTGGCAATGTCTTTATCAACGTTTGCCCAAATTATTAATAAGAGCTTCTTTGAACATTATTGTTTTGTGTTGATGGAGAGTAAATATTCGAATTATGGTTTTCCGATTACAAATTAAGTATCTGGTTTTTTTATTTTTATTTTTATTTATTATTATTATTAAAAAAATATAATAAAAAAAAATAAACTTCATTATTTTTGCGCCGCCAGTACTCTCACTTGGTGTTTTTAGTTAATCTAAAGTAATATTTTATTTCTTTAGTTCATTATATTTTTTCTGTGTACTTACATATAGGTTAGAAAATATCTTTTTATTTTTCTGTAATTTTTGATACATTTTATTTGTGCACTTATACTTAAATTAATTATTATGAAATATAATTTGTACACTGTTTCAACGTCTCAACCTATTATTGGACGTCTGTTTCTTGCAGACAGTCTGTCGGTTGTGCTGCTGTAATTGATAAATAAATAAAATAAAAAAAATAAATAAATATATACGCGTTATTGGTTATTGGTTTTTACTATAAGTTTAATAAAAATAAATCTGTTTGGCTTTTAGTTTCTAAGCTTATTTAAAAAAAAAGGAGATTCTAACCTTCGATTGGGAACAAAGTGCCGACTATTATAGATTTCTGAAAATTGACATACAGGGTGTCCCATTTAAAAAATCCTAACTTTGGTAACTTTCTCAAAAATGGGGACACCTAGAAAAAAACTAGATTCTGCATAAAAAAATGTGTAAGATTCCGTTTTTACCTAGTCGATAACTTATCAGATACCTGAATTACAGAGGGTGTCTGAAATGCACACTTTTCAACTTCACTCTGTATTTCAAAACGAAGAGGGCCATAATAAATCTGTCGGCGCCATCGTTTGTTTTACAAAAAGTGACACAGGTTCGCAAAACCCCAAAACTCAAACTGCAATAATAACGGAGATACCCTGCAAAAGTGTCGAAAACAGGACCCCCTGTACATAATGCACATTATTATTCGTACGTTGGTGACAATCCTCACGTTATTTAAGAATTTAAACATCAGTATATGTTTAGCATAAACGGCTGGATAGGAGTAGTTGACGATTATCTACTTGGACCTGTGCAATTACCTGTTCGTTTAAATGGTGCTGATTATTTACATTTCCTGCAAAATAATTTACCTGATTTATTAGATAGGTGATTTTAAATATTCGGCAAAACTTATGGTTTCTACACGACACCGACGGCTGTCCGGCCCACTTTAGCAAGAATGTACGGGACTTTCTAGATAATAACTACGAAGGCCATTGGATTGAAGAGGAGGTCCAGTTGCTTGGCCAGCAAGTCGCCGGATTTGAATCCTTGCGATTATTGTGTTTGGGGATACAGTATCCGCCAAAATAACTGTACCAAAATTTAAAAAAAAGTACTAAAATAATGCTTTACCAAGAAAACTTTTTCTACCATTGGTAGAACCATTTTTAAATCAAATTTAACTGCAGCGTACTATTAATATATCAACTAATGACAATTAAGTCAAATATGACAAATTCATATTACATAAACAATTCCACAGCACTTTCTGTTTCGGTACTGTTTATTTTGGCGGATACCGTACATAAAAGCATTTGTTTATTCCGTTCCGATACAAAATCGTGCACAGCTCTGGCAAAGGATACAAGATGCTTGCAAACAAATTTAGAAATAATTTTGGAATTTTTGCAAGAATTCAGCGTTCTCAAGCAATAGGGTAAATTTATGCAGTAATAGGGTAAAGTTCTTCAAGGTTTGAGCCTTGTAGTACACCTGATGGGGCTGTATATTCAAACGAATTATATCCGTTGAATTCAACAAATTGAGGTCTATGTTGTAAGTACGACATTAATAGTTTTTTAGATAATTGCTGCTAAAACCGTGATTAAATAATTTTTCTACCACAACACAATGATGAAGTCGATCAAAATCTTTAGAGAAGTCTGCGTAAGCAACATCAACTTGACTTTGGCTATTTAATGTTTCTGCATTAATTGAGTAAAACAAGTTAAGTTTTTTGAACGTTTTTTCACAAAACCGTGTTGGTATGGCGAAATCAAACATTTAGTTTTAGAATAAATATCTCTAATAGTATTATTTCAAATATTTTTGGAGAAGTTAGAAAAATAGCAATTGGTCCATAGTTAGCGACATTTATCGGGAAAAGTTGGAGGTTTTTATATTTCAATTGAATATGTCTGTGTTGCAGGTTAACGGAAACATTAAACAAGTAAAGCATTTTACAGCAATTAGCAACAGGTTAAACAAAGCAAAGCAAGGCTTAGGCCCCAATAATTATTTTACCAAGTAACAACTACGGGTCGGTCAGGCGGAAGGGTTTGGAACGGAGGTTCGGTGCGGGCGGCATATTCTGGATGCGGGAATGACTACGTTAACGTCCAAAAAAGCGTCACGTCAACGAGGGCTGAGGATGATGACGTACTTGGGATGCGAAGCTACGTTACCACAAAGGGAACGGAATCGGCACAAAGAGCGGTATTTCTTCGAAAAGACTGTTGTTGTTTACCTATTCATGGAGTGGTTCTTGCTGGCGGAACTTGACAACACCTGATTTTTAAATCCTTTGCATGCCCTAATATAAGACGTTTCCAAAAAGTGTGGGACGTCGGGCGCAAATTCTATATTTTTACCAGAGGGACCTAACCGGAATATTTACCTTTTAATTCTTAAATTAATTATAATAACTTAAACAATTTCGTATTCAAAACAAATGTAGATTATAACATCGGTATAAACTTAAAATTGTTGAAAATAAATTAAATACATAGTAAAGGTGAATTTACAAAAAAATGCATCGTTATAATATAAGTGGATTGAAAGTGTTTATTAATATATTAACGATATCTCGTGGTTGGTCATAACAGATACCATCTTTTGTACAATTTTCCTGGTATTATACTATAGGACGATTGAAATGTAAAGAACCTGTCACGTGAATCAATCTTCAACGCAAATCATAAAATATACCTTACTATAAATGTATTTATTAAACTAGGGTATAATATGAATAACACCACAAACGAACTTACGAAATACACTTCGTTGTTGCCCTTAATGTGAACAGTAGACTCGTCCGTTTCATTTTCGTTCACGGCGCAGGCCACGTGACAGGTTCTTTACATTTCAATCTGCCTATACCTTTTTATTTTGGATGTATGACCAAAGCTTTTTACAATCAGAATTTGACCCATATAAGTCATTTAATCAACATAAATAAATAAAATGGCGTAGATTCATTTTCGTTAGAATTTTAATGTGACATTTTCTAGTCTATACAACTGTGTAAACGTTCCAAATTTTAAGAAAATGCATCGATATTATTACTGCCGTGTTAGATATTTAAAGACAAGGACATTGATTTTGGTCCTTTAATTATAGCATTTATCAAACAGAGCAAACTGTAAAAATAAATGTAACTGTTACACCCTTTACTTCCGTATGATTAACATGTCAAAGGCATAGATTACTACCTAACATTACATTTTTCTAGTTTTCTAAGTCGTTTCACACAAACATTTAAATATTAACAATTAAATATTTAATATTGAGTGGGGTATTAACTCCGTACTTCGAAATGTTTAAACAAGCGTTTCGAGCCGAACTCTGTATCGCTCTCTTTACTAATAAACGTGAAAAAACGAATGGATTGTGTAGAACTTTTAATCAAAAAATTATAAAAGAACTGTTGCGTTGTAGAAAAATATAATAACTTTTTTCTAAAGCGATAAGTAATTTATTATTGACCTTAATGATAAAGAATTATGGTAAAAACAGTTTAACGACAAACTTAAATCGTTGGAGGAAATATAAACTGTTTTTACTTCTTCTCGAACTAAACAACAAACACTTTCGGTTGCTCTGCTAAGACAACTGTGTCTGTTCTGTAAATGTATGTTCATGAACGATTTGTTTCATTATTTTGTTATGACCGATGAAATGATCAGAAAATGAGAAGAGTTGGATAGAGAAAAACAGAAGGAAATTATTAATATTACCCAACCTGAAAACATCTCGTTGACCATAGCACCAAAATTGAAATGTATGTTTACAAAATAATTTAGTCATCACTTTTATTTAACTATAAAATTAAAATTAAATTTAAAGAAAAACCTACGTCATAAGTTACTCCAAATTACACAAAAGTGATGGTCAGCGGCTGAAAATTTTAAATTTGGTTTCTGCGACTATGAATAATGAACGAGCTCTAACGATCAGCTGAACAATTGTCGATACATTCTTATTCTGTAACATCATCAACTTTAATTTTTACGATGGTAATACATCATTTTCGTACCGTGCTGTAACTCATAATTGAAAGTGGCACTAAAAATGCGCTACGGCAAAACCAGGCGACAAAACATGCAATTTTTACATTCTCACATACTTAGAGAGAAAGTATTGTAATAGTGCTTTGTAAAATATATGTACTTATGCACTCTCACCTATAAACCAAACGAATACAACAATTTGATTCAAATTTCATATTCAAAAATCTTATTCGGTGTGCCTTGACTGATAGCCCTTAAACGGAAATTTCTAGTTTTCAGATTTTCCCGTTGCTTTGAAGGCAAGAACCATTAGCATGCCGAATTTCCAAGCCTCTATGACGTCTAAAAGTACCTGTTTAATTTTGGTGACAAACTAGGCGCTTTATTATATAGGATTAGAGTTATATTTAGAGTGTGCAGTATGACAGAAATACATAATAAATGAAGGTAAACAAACTATTCAGAACAAATAAATTTGCCATGAAAAATCCAAATATAATTGAAGAGACTTAATGAGAAAATTAAAAGAAAACACATTTGTCATACTCCAATACTAATTACTATCGTCAACTTTTTTTCCAAAACAAAAGTCAATATTTTTCTCAAAATTAATTCTTTAGACAATATAAATACTATAAACTTTTTGACCAACTAAAAAATTGGTACGTGGTCATTAAATTATGGTATTAACAATTTGGAGTTTGCTAAGGATAATTAGTGGAAAAATTTTTTGGTGAAATAACTGTATGGAAATTTTTCTGGTACATGTAAATACATTAATTAAGAATGTGTAATAAGTATAGATAGATGCATATAAAAGTTAGTACGGATTACCATATCATTTATTTTTAGAAGAAATAGAAACAACAACGAAAAATCGGGGAAAACTTAACCAAAAATAAATAGTGTAGGCGGTTCTTGTAAGTCAGTTGTTCAGTGAAAAGCAGTAAGGTGATAATTGATAAAATAAAAATTATTTATTTAAATGATTGGTTTTTTTTCAAGAAACAACACAAAAAAAAAGGTACACTATATCGACTTAAGCTTCTGGGAAGTTTCAAAAATTTCCGCATCAAAGAGCAAATGGATCTCTTACATCACGTAAATCGGTCTAGTTCGACAAAAAATTTGTTATAAAAGGACTCGATCTATGTGAAATTTTAGATCAAACTCACATTCAAAATTTTAATAGTTTACTAGCTGATTTCTAAATTCTTCTCGTTCATTGCATTCATGAATGAAAAGAGAGTTATAGATTAAGTTGTATCGGAATGATCGTTTAATGAAGGATATTCGTTTACAAACGGTATCGTTAAGTCTTATAAGTTGAATAAGACTTAAAATGCTCAAAAAAGGAAAAAGAATATTTAAATAATAGTTAAAATAATAGTTATAGATAACATTTCCATCACAATTGATTTCATATCTTTTTTTGTATAATAAATAGTTTTAAAGATATTGTTAAACACCTAGTGCCACGTGATTACTGTATCGTGTGTCCCACGGAAAAGTTGACACGTGCATTTTCTATGTTAAATTCAAAATTATCTTTTTTCTGGCACAATTTGAGCACAATATAGCAACATATTTTATTACATAGCTAAATGAAAACAAATTTATGTGGTAGAGTTTTTAATAAAAAAACAGTAACAATTTTATAATGATTTACGCCATTAAATTTGGGTTCGATTCCAGTTGTCGCAATTTTTTTTATTAATAATAATATTAGTTTTTTTGTTATTAATACAATTTTTCAAAATGATAAAATTACTTTTAATAATTGTATTAATGATAATAAAGTTAATAACAAAAATACTGCAATTGTAATCGTTTTCTAGTTAGAAAGCGCAAAATAATACTAGACAAAAATTAACGAATTCGAACACGAAGGCCGCTTAATAAATAAAAATCCATTAGGTTAAAAATAAATAACGTATTTTACTAATTTTTTAGTAAAATACGCTTTAAATACTCGTTACTATAACATTAATTTGTTTGATTGTATTTATCTAAGATAACATATTGTTATATTGTATTTGAATTGTGCTAAAAAATATATAATTTATAATTTAACATAGTAAATGCCTAGTAAACTTTTTGGGACACAAGGTATATATTTATAATTACTTATCAAAAATAGTTTAAACGAAAATTGGTTGTAATTTCATTACACATTTTAATTTGAAGAAAACAATTGAAATGAATATTTTTGCTAATATGTATTTTATGAAAAGGAAAATATATGCAGGTTGATGGCTTTTTTGACTCGACATGTTCTGCCTAAAACTAATAAGATATCGTGTTTACATACGGATGAACGACTGCCGACCGGATTCCCGACATAATATTGTTTTTGCTATATTACAACGTACAAACTCTAGTTTGTAAAGAAGTAGAGTAAAAAGTGTTTTTAATCACAATAAACTATAAATAAACTAAAAATCTTCACATCAAATCGTACGCGTTTATAAATTTTTAGGGTTAACATCAATGCACTTTTCTGTTGCATGCTATATTTCTACCAGACAGAATATAAAGTTACATTAGTTGTTATGTTAATTGAAAATTAAGAAAAATATACCGCCACAATAATAGTCTCTAAGGGGGTAACACCTTAAATGGTTACACCTGTTACAATACCAAAACATAATAGAGCAACCTTACTTAGCTGCTCATAATTTCGGTTACCTCCTATATTGGTTAATTTACAATTACGTATAAAGTGTTTCATTAAAATAAATGTGTGCTTATAATATTAAGGGTAATTCAATTTGTATAAATAAATGACGCCCCATATTTTTTTCCCAATGTTTACTAAAAGATTTTCAAAAGCGAAAAGTATTAAGCTTTGATTTTAATCATTTGGCAACTTTCCATTTTCAGAAACTTTTAGTTTAGTTGCAAAAGCTTATGAATTAAAATCTAAGTAGGCGCTAATATTTTAAAAAATTTATCGATCGTAAAGAATATTAATGAAACTGTGAAAACAATTTTTTTAAACAACAGATATAACATCAAAATAAAATTTGTACGACGTTATTATCCTTTGTTATTGTTCAAAAATTATACGAAACATATGACATAAGCAAAAACAAATAAACAGAAAATGTTAAAATATTATCCTGAACAAAACAACGTTCGGTCGCCACGTATATCAAACCGGGGGTTACATTTCGTGAGCCTATGAAAGTGTCATCGTATCTTATTCCCGCCAAGTCAACTACCCTTAGTTCCTGTAAGGCTGCCACCCTAAATCGCTTTTCGTAGAGCTGAAATTCCTCGGCAAAATATCAACCGGATTTTGTTTGGTTTGTGCGTTTATGGTGGAAACTTTACGGGTCAATTTTCAGTGCTACTTTCATAAGCATTGTTGTCTTTTTAGTCGCCGTTTTCAAAATATTAGAGTTATGAGTTACTTTAGATATCTTTCACTACAGAATTGGTGTCATCTCCTTTCAGATTTCCTTGTTAAATTTTCTAGAAAGTCGATTTAACGTTTTCCTCCAGTTGTCTCATATGTATCCATTCACATATATACGATATACCTGCGTTTCTATTTGTTATCCTTCGTTTTTGAATACCAAATTTACATGATAGAAGGACGCGATTATTCGACACAAATTTTAAATTTAAAATAGGGGTTTTTGTAACATCTGACCCAATACATTAATTAATTAAATGTCATAACTCCGGCGACTTACATTTATCAAAATATCCGTTTTCGTATTACAAAATTAATGTCGAAGATATTTTAAAAACAAAGTAGTGTAGTTTTTAGTTTAAAATTTTGCTTCTAATAAGAACAAGGAAATTTTTAAGATTTAGTACGTTATTAAAAATTTGTAATCGCAAAAATCAGATAATATATTGCAGAGAAAATAAAACTCCTGATGATCCCGAAATAAGTTGGCTCAAATCCAAAAACTTTTATACATTACATTGTGTATCTAACTGCAATAATAAACGTCGTTTCCGACCAGTTATAAAAATCAAATCATATTTAATAAATCACAAAAAAATAATATTAACACAATATTTATGTACTGGTCGTATTTTCTTATAGTTTTGCGCAAAAAAAGTTAAATTAATTCTAGCCATTGAAAGGAACGCAAAACTTAAAACAGTTCAATTGCCAAAGTTTGTTTAGAAAGTTTTTTTTTTGCTATTCGGCAGTATTAAAGTTCAGAGTTTACACACATATACACTCGCTATATTTTGCGAAACCCGTGAGAATCACGGTTTCAGAATAAAAGCTCAGCATTTATATACCGTCACCAATTGAACTGTTTGTACAAAAAAAGTAATAAAGTTTTTCGACGTAAGTAAAATAGGAGTTAAATTAACACTAATTTAGATTGCAAGTTAATAAGATGTTGTAAAGGTAAAACAAACACCGCATTTAAAAACAATTTAGTAAATATAAAATTTCCTAGTCAAAGGTCACGTTATCTTTAAATTACTACAATTTACGTTCTTTAAATAGTGTGAAGTTGTAATACTTTTACTTAAGAGTTAGGTACTTAAAAAGGTTAAGGAATTTCATATAACAATTTTTGTTAAATTTTAATCGAAAGTGATATTTTTGTTGAAATGAAAACATCTTCCACGATTGAATCGGGTTCACATCGGAAATCTCAGTTTTCACAAGAATCACCTTTTAATAGTGTTGATGCTCCTAACTTTACAACAATTACCAAGTTTTTTTATAACTCTCAACTTTGTCAAAACTTTTAAGTATAAAGTATAAGTATTTTTTTAAAAACTATGATAACGATCACCTTGTAACCAACGCCGCTGATTAATAAAAATATTAACATAATGAACTCAACTGAGTATAAGCAAACTAGACGAATAAGACTCAATCACTTTAACGTTAAAAAATAATCTATTACTTCCCAACCATGGCTACTTACATAGGTAACTTGAGTTTCGTTGGATTTTTGGGTTCTCGCCAAATAATATTTCACATAAATACTGTTTTGTATTGATTTATTATCAATCAGAACACCCATGTCATAAACTCAGTTATCTACTTGATTATGTTCACTTGTATAACCTAGATTCTCAAACCTTTACTCCTAATTGTTATCAATGAAAATTGTTGTGAAGATGAACACCAAATGTCATAGATACCGTATTCGTTAATTTGTTAACTTAACTTGACATTGTATTAAATAGTTTCTCAGCAATCTTCTTTTTAAGAGTGCCGAGAAGATGCTGAATTTATAAATACTATGGTCTTTATTGATGCTAACGTTTCCACCAATTCAAGCATTAATAAGCACCAAGGTGTTTCACTGACGCCAACATCTCCTAACTAGAAGCCCAAGTGTCTCTTTTGCAATCAATTAAAATGACATGCAGGAGTCAACGTTAAACGCGTTTCAAATTTTTATTGTAATGTATTGTAATTTTATTGACATGTAATCCGAAAAACTGAATAATGTGTTTGGTGACCCCATAGGTGAGTACTTTTCTGTACAGGCATCGACAAAATGAGATGATCAATGTCTGTTTGTGACACCTTGTTCTGAGAACTTCGTAGATTAACTGTGCTAGAGTCTGTGGAAGTTACTGTGAAGTGTATACTTTCCCCGCCATTGCATCCATACATGTACGATAGGATTTAAACTGGTGAACGGAGTGTCTACAGCAAATCATTAACGCATGCTTTTTGAGAAATATGAAGACATGAATTGTCTTGCTGAAAAGTACATGTGGGTGGCAGTACAGTGGTTTGTAGTACGTCATCAACATAACTCGCATTACATTGCTTTCCACAGCGGCGTCTTACCCTTCTACAGCTATCGAGCATACTTATACAGAATTTCGATTTGTCGCTGTATGTTATTCTACGTTCATTGCTGTCGTTCTCTGCATCAGTTCAAACATTGACAACATTATCTGCATCAGAGTTGTTATCGTGGACGGTATAAAGTCAATGCTGGAATGCGGCGCACTATACCGCCGCATTCCAGCATTTGACTTTTTTCATACCGTCCACGATAACAACTTTTTTGATTGCAGCTATTGTTACGCATGGTAACCACTCTATTTTTTCTCTAAAGCATTTATCAGTTATTTGACGCGTAGTATATAAATGACCCGTAAGCTATTTAAAGAGCCTATTTTGACCCTCTGTGGTAGGTCTTGGTTAATCAATTGGTCTTCTTGTTGTTCCTCTACCTTTTTCTGCCCACACTTTCAATTTTGCAATAAAATCACATCTCAATAGGCAACAATTCTACGACCATCGAGCATACCTATACAGAATCTCGATTTGTTGCTGAAGATGACAGTATGCTATTCTACGTTCCATTGCTGCCGTTCTCTGCACGAGTTCAAACGTTGACAACAATGGTCTGAAATCAAAAGTTGTTATCGTGGACTTGGTATGAAAAAAGTCCAAAAGCTTGAATACGGCTGTATAGTAGAAGCATGGTAACCACTCTAATTTTTTCTCCAAAGCATTGATCAGCTATTTGATTGACGCGTAGTAGATAAATGACCCAGGCTATTGGAAGCACCTATTTTGTCACCCTTTGTGGTAGGTCTTGGTTAATAAGTTGGTCTTCTTACTGTTCCTCTACCTTTTCTGCCCACACACTCATTACAGTCATTGCAGTACAATTAATACGGCAGCCAATTTTACAATAAAACCACATCTCGATAGGTAATAATTCTATTCTTCCCAAAGTTGTTAATATGGTGATAATTTGGACGTATTCGTACTTGAGGTATTTCCGCTTAACACTAATAGACGGAAGCTCAAGAATTGTTAGTTAATGTTAAGAAAACTAAGAAATATCATGGTAAAGTTCAATGCTTTTGAAACACTGAAAAGTAACCAACAAGAACGATTACAAAAACAAAAAAAGGAGTTTAAAAGATGTTATGACTTCAGGCTTACATACTGTCTTGAGACAAACATGTTTTATACTAAAACACAACGCGTCAAATGTTAATATACCTCTTAAAAAAGTTAAAACTAGTTTTCACGTTAAAAGTCTTATGTTTGAGCATCAATGGTAAACTCTAGAAGGGTGAAACATTGTGTATCTGGTGTTCTGATATGATCCCCTATTATCACTACTATTGTTTCCAATTCTTGACAATTATAACGTAGAGTTTTTATACAGAGAGATCATAAAGTTGAAAATAGTCAATTCTTTTTACAAAATTTCTACAAAATACATGAAATTATGTATTAATTACAATGAATATTACAGAGCCGTGCGTTGATAGTTCTCGCCACAAATTAATTTGTTGTTATTGAGGTTATGTTTGTTATTTTGCGATATTTGCTTTGTTTGTATTTTTTCCGTTTCAAAATTAGTTCTTTTAGAAATTATTTATTTTATTAATTCTTTGAGTAGGTAAGTTTCTTTAATCTTATTTTCATGGAAATAGTTATGTATAATTTTCTCAGATGTTTCCAAAAATAACGTCACTTATCCTGTTTGTTTACAATACACTAATAAAATTGTTATTGATTGTATCATAGAGACTAGAAGTGATACAGAAAGAAAAAACAGGATGATCGACGGTTGTTACCGAAGAAGTTGTGGAAAATGTTCAGCATATGATGGATCGAAGTCGTACCAAGCCTATTCGATAACTGTCTGCACAAAATGGTAAAAGGGTGTTAATTATTATGAAATTAGAAAGTAATGTGTTTTTGCAGAATTTTCTTAAAGAAATATGCACTCATACAAGGTAACTGCTTTGCAACAATTATACCACACGATTTTTAATCAAGAGTTATACATTGTAATTGATTCATGGAACATTTAAATAATGACGATATCTTGAATAAGACATTTTTTACCGATGAAGCTTGTTATGTAAATTGACTCAACTAGCGAACATGGTTAATAGAAAATCCGCACAATTATGTTGAAACAAGTTTACATCCGATTAAGGTGGGTGTACGGTGTGACGGTGTTTTTTACTATTAATAGAATCCACTTTATAGCGTCAAAAAAGAGACTTTTGGTAGAACATTTGCCTGTAATTTAAGCAATTGCGGTTGCGTCCATGCATTCCTATAGCAATCACTTACAGTACGAACATTATATAGAAAGTTTCCAACTCTACCAGTTACCGACCTTGAAAAAGTGGTAACGTTCCCTTACAAAAATTGCAAAACTTTACTTGAACGTTGATGAACGAAGAAATTCCAGACCTGGGGAATCCGAATTTAGTAATTAACTACTATTCGATATAAAATCTTAAAAAAAAACTTTCACTAAGCTGAGGTGACATATTTTGACGTCGTAAGTATTATTTCAGAACACCTCTGGATATAGGGAATTAAATAATTATTTAAAAAGCAAGACCGTGAATTAGGTGGTTTACCAATTGATTTGATCATCCCCTGAAGCCCGATCGCTATAAAATTAGTTCCAGTTTCAGTTTTTGTCGAGAACTTCATCAAAGATAAACAGTGACTTCAGTTTTTCCTTTGGGGCGGATCTGGTCATTCATATCTGGACATCTAGTTCCTTCTACTCTGTCTATTTTTCTACAACACTACTCTTTAATTGTCCTGGGATAATGCAGCTGCTGAACACTGTCTACAAACAGTTGAGCTAAGTTGAAAATATTGCGTGCTTTCCCTATTACATTCATACCTTACTCATTATCGTATCAGTATGCCGACGTAAATTTAACAACCTACCTTTTGCACATTGTTAATTGATTGATGTGATTTTGAAAGATCTTTTAAAATACGCTTAATGTGATTGCGCCTTTGTACTACTTTAGATTTGTTGTCGGGGACCGGTACCTTATGTAATTTTTTTCTTCAACTTAACGTCATTAATTACCACGCGTATTGGTGTGTAGCACTTTGTGTAAAATTTAAGTAGCTGATTGTGAGAGCGATTGCAAATGTATACTGCATCCACACCTTTTTCCAGTGGAGTAGTTATCGGTGCGGTTAATTAATATTCCGAGCACTCTTGCCTGCATTCTTAGGAAAACAAATTGTTTCATTTAATTTTGTCGACAGGTGTGCTTAATGCGAACCATTGCGTACGTAATCGTTAACACGAGTCGACACTAGATGTGTGTTGTACCTACACCATATTATTGTCTATTTTTATATATGTTGTCGTTGTTCTTGAGGTCTATTCTAATTATATTAATACCATCTTAAAGTTTGTTTTTGTTTTTCAAAGATCCTAGTTGCTCTAGAAAATTTACTGCACGTTTTACTAGGTTGCGTCCTATTATTTATCTCTTTTTCAGTGTGAAAGCCTTCGATCTAATTACTTGTAAGTACACCCACAATCCCTCTTCGACTAACAGAGCTGCGGACCAGGGTTTTAACACTTACTTAATTTTCTTTCACGAGACTATAACGGGTGAAGTTTATCGTAATATAATATTACGACAGTTCTTTGGACAAGTTCATGACAAAGAATGTCAAGATGGTACTCAGACAACTCATATAACACTTGCCGTGTGAAATGAATTTTATCCTGACCGATCTCCCGGCCTTACACCTCCTGATTTATACTCGTATGAAATAAGGTAAAGAGTTATGCGACGGTTTTCAAACAAGATTCCAAGAAAACTAGCCGTCCGATTTTTATAAAATTTTGTATAAAATTCTTGTTTATAATTTCAAAGATCTGATTAGATTGTAGGTACAATCTATGTAGCCAAAAAGGCCGTTAACCCACAAAGATTTCAATTATTTAGAAAAATATTCATTTTACACATTTTTGTTTCAAATAAAAGTGGTTTATAAATTAATTATACACAACTTTTGTTTAAATTATTTTTTGATTTGATAAGAAATTACTGACATATAGCAATCACGTGACACTAATTATAATAACAATATCTCCACCAATATCAATTTTACAAAAAAAGTTGAAGAAAGAAAATTGTTAAAAATTTTATTGTCTATAGCTTTGTTTGAACCATTTTTCTTAAACGCAATATTATTTTCGCTTAAAGGGCCAATTTATTTGGATATTAAAAACAATTTACAAGCATCTGATGCATAATTTGAAGAACTAGAAGAAGCCATAATTAATGCTGTAAGGGATATTGCTCTAGAAATATTAATTAATGAATTTGAAAATTTAAAACATTAGATAGATTTAATAAAGCAGCTGTTTATATGAATAATAACTCCAATACCTTTTGTCACGAACTATAATTACCTGCAATTAATGTTTTTTGTGGTACCAGCACTTTTTTACTTTTTGATGGCTCTGTACCTCATAAGAGGTTACTTTTGTTGGATTGCTTTAGAAAATAATAATTTTACGTTGAAAAATGAAAGTGCATTTACATTTACATCTCAGCATGGCTTGTATGACTTTAAACAAAATAAATTTTTAAATTTTGAATTTAAAAGTTGTTTATTAATAAGTCAAAAGTTATTATATTCGCCAAATGGGAGAAAACCTAACCTTAGACTAAACCTTCTTTAAATTTAAATTTTGGTCAACTTGTCTGTTATAAAAGTTCACTTACTTTGCTTTTTAACAATTTAACTTGCTAACCAAAAAACAGTTTATAAATTTGCAGCAGAAAAACAGTTAAACTTTTGGGAAATCTCTAAGAGACTGCATTTTTAAACTTTGTTAGTATCCGCTCCGCTTTTCGTACACAAATTTGTTGGGTTTTATAAGTTTAATTTTATAAGAACAACTTTTAATACTCTTAATTTACAGATACAGTACAATTGATTCAATTTGTTAAACTTTCTTTCATAAATAAATTCACGTTCAGCATACAAAATAGAACAAAGATTAAAGTAGGCGGGTTTACATTCTAAACCTTCACTTACAGCCATTCTAAATTATTTCAGAACTATTCTGGAGTTAAAACTTTGAAAAAGCTTCAACTCCAATTTAAAACGCTTTTGGATTGTAAGACATGACAATTTTGTTTTCATAATGTATCGGGCAATCAAAAACAAAAAATTAAAAGTATGCCCTGATCAAATACTAATATGGTTGATAACTTCTTCATTGTATAAAGCTTTCCGCACTCTAAATCACTCAAAAAGTTTTAAACTAGTAATTATTCAACATTTAAGCTTTTTTAATATTTACAAACAAGAAACTTAAATTTTTCTGTTTTGATATCTTTACGTATAAATATTTTTATCGACAATTAAGGAAATTAATAATTTCCCTAAAACAATATCGACAAGTTATCAAAGTCGACAAAAACAACGTCGGAATTTTTAAACTAAACAAACGCTGTTAAAAACGTTCTCAGTTTTCATTTTTCAAAGCCAATTTTATGGAACGTATAAAGTTGTTATACTGATTAATAGGACAAGTTGAGGCTTGTCATTTTTCAGTTATTGATCGAAAATAAATTATATTGTTTTCCCTTAAGATTAATTTAAATGAATGTTTCCCATACCATCGCACATTGATTTTGTTTATTATAAAAGTCTTTCTTTTTGGAATAAAAAGCTCTTTCAGTAAAGATTGTTTTTGAATTAATTAAATTAGTTGATTTAAATAAATTACCTGCTTAATTAAATGTTAGTACTTTTATAACATTTTTTGAAAAATGTAAAACTTTTAAATATTACTTTTGTATATTCACATATGATAACCTTGTGTAATTTAAAAAAAAATTATATACAGGGTGATTCTAGAAGTTTATGGACTTCCCGTTGAAATATTTGTTTAAAATTTGGAATAGGGGATTGCTCGAAAAGTTCTATTTAATTAAAATATTTCAGCTCTTCTAGAACCGGAAGTGGCAACCAACTTTCTTATTTTAAATGGAACGATATATTTTTTTTTGTATATTTGGATTCTACGCTAAAATCTGAGTTACTTTCATGCATCACAACCTATATGAAAAATCAATAGTTTTTGAGATATTCTCATTTTTTGAGAAAAATTGGTTTTGTAGTATTGTTTTCAAACGCTTGTCAATGATTGAAAAAAAAAATTATAGTAACAAAATTTGGGCTATACTTAGAGGACTGCTAAGTTTTTAAATGACATCTCATTATTTACAGGGTGTTCAAAATGTTTGACTAAATCTGACTAACTTCAACTGCCCAAAAGTCAATTTATTTAACTGGAACACCCTGTATCTTGTTGCTCTATGTGATGGAGAATTAAGTGGTCTATCAATCTTCATAAGGGTTCTCTATACCTATCTGTTACCATTTTCCTGATATCGATGTATTTACATTCGACACACAATATTTCTCTATTTTATTAAATAATTTCTGACTAGTGGCCTGTGGAAATTAAAACAATGTGCCTTATTTATCAAACTTGTAAACGTCGACGTGACACATTATACACGATATGGAAATCCACCAAGAATATTCGAATGAAGACATACTAAATTTATTTTTTATTCATGGAGAATGTTACAAGATTATTGAAAGAACTTGCCGTTTGCTTAACGAGAGATATCTACATTTATGTCCTCTAAATAAAATTACATTGCAAAAAATAGAAGCAAATTGATTTAATTATTAATTTAGCAACTATTGTATATGCCGTCCGTGGTTTTCTAAGCACAATAAAACTCTTCTGTTAACTTCAGCTATTGTGGATTTTTGAACTATTTGCACATCTACTTCAGCGATGTAATAAGTCATCTCTGTTATGGACTGGCCTTGAATTGACTTTAGTCTTGACATAACCCTATAAAAAATCCAGGGGTGTTAGGTCAGGTGATCTGGGAAGCCATAGAGATGGACCATTGCGTTCAAACCAACGATGTTCGAACATATAGGATAATTCTTGATAAACCTCATGGGTTAAATGGGCTGGAGCACCATCCATTTGGTACCAACATGAATTTACCTTCGCGCACCATCCAAAGATTTTGTTCTGCCCAATGCAAAACAATTTTTCCCTGTTAATGATTCTTCTCTACTAAATTTTGACTCATCGGTCTAAATAATTTTTTTCAATAATTTGGGTCTTCCTGCGTTTTCAATAAAATGCTTTCACAAATGCTACACGACGTATTTCGTCACCTGGGCGGAAACTTGAAGTTTTATAATAGAAAAGCATGCATTTTACGTTGTGCCAAAATTCTCTGTATCGACGAGTAGGACAGTCCTAAATCTTCAGACGCAGCTCTGATCGATGCATGTGGATTTGCATTAAAATATGCCAATACATTTATTTCGTTGTCTTCATCACCGGTGACTACCTTGGGGCGTGTTCTAGTACATTGAATTCCAAATTGTTTAAAATTTGCTTCTATTCTCTTAAACGTAGTTTTATTTAGAGGTCGCAAGTGTGGATATCTCTCGTTAAACAAACGGCAAGTTCTTTCAATAATTTTGTAACATTCTCCATGAATAAAAATAAATTTAGTATGTCTTCATTCGAATATTCTTGGTGGATTTCCATATCGTGTATAATGTGTCACGTCGACGTTTACAAGTTTGATAAATAAGGCACATTGTTTTAATTTCCACAGGCCACTAGTCAGAAATTATTTAATAAAATAGAGAAATATTGTGTGTCGAATGTAAATACATCGATAGCAGGAAAATGGTAACAGATAGGTATAGGGAACCCTTATGAAGATTGAAAGACCACTTAATTCTCCATCACATAGAGCAACAAGATACAGGGTGTTCTATTTAAAAAATTGACTTTTGGGCAGTTGAAGTTAGTCAGATTTAGTCAAACATTTTAAACACCCTGTAAATAATGAGATGTCAAATTACACATCATTTAAAAACTTAACAGTCCTCCTAAGTATAGCCCAAATTTTGTTACTATAATTTCTTTTTCAATCAATGACAAGCGTTTGAAAACAATTTTTCTCAAAAAAATGAGAATATCTCAAAAATTATTGATTTTTCATATAGGTTGTGCTACATGAGTAACTCAGATTTTAGCGTAAAATCCAAATATAAAAAAATATATCATTCCATTTAAAATAAGAAAGTTGGTAGCCACTTCCGGTGTAACCGGAAGTGCTAGAAAAGCTGAAATATTTTAATTAAATAGAACTTTTGAGCAATACCCTATTCCAAATTTTTAAACAAATATTTAACGAGAAGTCCATAAACTTCTAATGAACGGGTTAGCTGAATCACCCGGTATAGTAAACATTGTCCGAATTACTAGTAAACGTATAAGAGCGTATATACAAAGTTAAGAACGACATAAAGTTTTTGCGTGAAAAATGCGTATAGAAGGTGTGTCACAACTTAAAACATTCTGATAGGAAATATAAAAAAAAGGATACGTCTGTTTTCTGAAATGTTACGTATTTTATAGAGCTTAAAATTTAGAAAGTACCGTAAAGGTAGTTTAACAGTGAACTTGAGTCTTTACATTTATAAAATTTAATAATAAAATTCAGTAACGGTCAATATTTGTTTGAATATACCTAATTGTTTAATAAAACAACAATCCGTAAGTCGAGGTTAAATCATTATGCTTCTAGAGACCGTCGCAAATTCGCTCCTTTGAACACGTTTCAAGAATGAAATTAAAACGTGTATGAAACAAACTAAATTATGTACTTGTAAAAATCAATCGAAACAAAAACTCAAATGGCAGTCTGCTTCAAGACAACTTAAACTTAAACGAAGCTTAAAAACTTAGATACAATTGTTAAATGTAACGATTGTTTTAGTTTAAGTTGTCTCGGTGCATATGTTACAAACTTAAATGGAATTGTAAAATCTATTATTTTCGTTTGTCTAACATTTAATGTTTTATCTTTGATAGCTTGTATGCAAAGTCTTTGCAGTAAACCCACCTTGTACAAACGTTGAAACTTGATAATCAGCTTTTTCTAGTTTCTTTTCCAATTGAACGATATTTTGCAAGTTTTTTGTGTTTCTGATCTTATTGTCTTGTTTGCAGTCCTTGTCGTTGTAAGACAAAATTAACGTTGAAGCAAGACAAAAAGTTTACCACGAAGCAATTTTAAAATCGAATTATAAATTTCGGTAATGACCAACAGTTGTTAAATAATGTATCTAACTGGTAAACCATTAATACGAACAATATCTGCTACCCTACTACCATTCCTACGTCTGGACAAAACGAGGTACCGCGCACGTAAGACGAATTGAGAATGAAAGAGAAAATGTAAATTACGTTTTAGAAAAAAACAGTTCAAACAAAAGTTACAGACAATTACATTTCCCACCACTTTTTTTCACAATTTCTTTTGTATAATTAATATCAGTGAACATATTGTTAAAACAATTAGTTAAAAAAGTATAATTAAACTATAAACAACTTTTACTTAAAGAAAAAATGTGTACAATGCATATTATCTAACCTACCTATTTTTAATTTGTATAATAATTATTTTTAGGATGTTAATGTGACTTTGTTCCTGTTTGAAAAAGGAGTCGTTAGTATTGCGAAACGTCACTACTAAATTTAAAAAAATGTATTATGCTACAGCTACAGAAAAATTTTTCTACAGTAGCTCATAAATAATATCCAATAATTAAATTCGTTGTTTCATATTCACAAAAAAATTATTCTAAATATTCCAATATTTAAAAAATATATTGCTATGAATAAACCAAGCACCCACCTGAGATTTTTAAAAATTATTATGCATCACAACTAGCTTCTTTATCTTTAAATTTTTATTTAAAAATAAATATTGAAGAAATTATCACATGTAAAAATACAAAAATAGTTATTTAATTTCTCCAATGATTACAAAAAAGGTAACATTAACAATCAATTAAATAATGATCAACAACAATACCTCTTACAATTAAGTTTACAAAAATATTGATGCAAACGTCAAATTTTTTTAATTGACAGATTTGACAACTATCTTTACACTACTTAAAATTCTACAAATACTTTACTTTTACTTAAATAATTCTGTATTTATGTTTTTTAGGACACTTTAAAGATACTTTATAATTTTTGATACCACATTCACAAATTATTTTATAGGTCAGTCTACTTCAGGATTTAATATGAATCAGTCCCGAAAATCAAATAATGTTACTCAATTTGCTTTCCAATTGAATATAATTCTTGCAGTAAATAATATAAACTTTTCTTTTTCTTTTACATTAACAATTTTATTCTTTTTCAGGTCAGTCTACTTCCAAACCAACCGAATCTATTTGATCTAACCAACCAATTCTATTCTCTTTGCTTATTATTTTATTAGTTTTCTTATAATGAACTTTTAGTTATATTTTGATTCGTAGTTTATAAATTTTATTTAATCTTTTAATGTTCGATATTTTTCGTCGTTTAATTATCTTTGAAGACTTGATTTTTTATTGTCCTAGCAACCCGCGTAAATTCATTCGCGTAAAACTGACCATCGCCCCACAATTTAAGAATCTTATTCTACACTAATTTTATTTTATTTAAAATATAAAATTTTCAACCTCCCTTCTAATTTAAAAAAATTAACTTTATGTACTCTACTTATTTTTTAATAATTTAATTACTTTTAAGTGCATGTTATTTTTGTTATAAAATTACCTTCAATATTTATTTTTCGCGCTAACTTAATTTTTGTTTAATTTTATGTAATATAGAAGCTATGGTAATTAATGCAATGATGGAATAAACCTTTTCTTTACTCTGTAACTCGTTAATCTTAGTAAACTACTTTACTTCTATCTAATTTGTACCTTTTCCTATTTTTCTGTTCCTATCCTGTCTTCAATGTTTCCTCCATTTTATAAAATAACATAACCATTTTTAAAAATGTGTGTCTTGCTACATCTCGTGTAAACATTGACACGTATGAATAGTATAAAATATAACCATTTTTCTACTCCTTACTTTCCTATATAATTGCTTCTTCTATAATCACTTTTTATTTCTTTAACTACAACTTATTCTTTTGCTTTATTTTCCTTACTTTTCTTCGTAATATTTTACCTAACTTAATCCTCTTGAACATTCGTCGACTTTAATGTCTATGTGACATACTCCATTCATAGCCCTCTCAATTAGTCTAAGTCTTTTCTCATCGCTCATTCCTTTAGTTATCATGCGATCTAGTTTTCCTAATAATAACATAACTCTTCTTTATTGTAAATTATAGTTTTGTTTATGTTAACACGTATTAGCTCGTCTAATCTTGACACTGTTGCATTACTTCTTCCACGCTTGATCTGTTTGTTTTCTTAATTTTCACTTTTTCACTTAAAATCACTTCTTTTTCCATCATTCTTGCAATCATTTCGCTCTATATTTTCCAAGTATTAGTCGTAACGTTCAACACGATTTTTCAATTTCTATATCTTTCATAATGCTTTCTTCAGCAAATTTTTTGTGATTTCATTGCTAATGTGTTCATTACTTTTTCTTTTATTCTATTCATCTTTTTCTTTAATTTTAGAAAATATCCGTTAAATTTTTTCCTCTTCCCAGTTTCTGTCTATGTTATCTTTCTTATTTAATTTTGTTCCCAAGTTTTCAATTTTTTTATAAACCAATCGTTTTTAAATTTTTAAATAGTAATATAAAACCGTTAAAAAAAATCTTTAAGTAATATAAACTTAATCATCTTTTACACTAACAACTTTTAGTCTTTTTCAGGTCAGTCTACTTCCAACCCTCTAAATATATTTGATCCAGCCAATCAATTCTATACATCTTGCCTATTATTTTAATACTCTTCTTATAATGAAATTTTAATTGTATTTATTTTGATTCGTATTTTAGAAATATTATTTTAATCTTTTAATGTTTGTTATTTTCCTTTATCGATTATTTATCTTCGAAAATTTGATTGTTTATTGTCCTAGCAACCCGCACTTGTTAAATTCATTCACGTGTAAAATTGAGCATCATCCCACAATTTAACAAACTTATTCTACACTAATTACATTTTATTTAAAATATAAGATTCTTGCTGATGTATAAAAATATTATCATCTCAATATGTAAGCCAACAGCCTTTTTGGCTTGATAAATTATGCCTAAAATCCAAAATAAAAAGAGGCATATGCAAAGTTTTATAAAAATCTGACCTGCGGTTTTTCTGATTTATGCTTTTCAGTGTCGGGAGAATATCGTTATTGACTCCACAATTTTCTTCATCAATTGCTTTTGCTAAGATAGCTTTATGGCGGCAAGTAGAATACAATTAGTTTATTGTCTTTACTTATTAATTTAATTATTATGAACGGAGCATTATCTAGGATCAGAAGTGCTCAAAGTGGTCTAAGATTTTGCCCTCTCATTTAACTTCGCACACATGCAATGTGTGTGTTGAGTCACTCTTTAAATATTTTTTAGTTACACATGCATTGTTACCATTTAGAGCACACAGAGGTGTAGGAAATCCCAAAGGTTTTGGATTCTGGAATTTCCAAGACGAACAGTTTTAATTTATGACTTCCAGAAGTTTGCAACACCGCATGAATGTGTCCTTGATAATTTTATTGTTACTTTTCACTCAAATAGGCTAATCTGTTGTTGGTACTTTCCAAAGTAGAGCACTCTTATTGATATTATATACTTGGTCGGAAACTAATTCTCAGATCCCATGTGTTAATTTTTCCACGAAACGTTTTCAACCAACCGGAACTAGCCTTAAAACTGTCTCTTTGTGTAAGTTCTCCAAAATGTTTGTAGGAACAGATGTATTTGTTACTGTAACACCCTAAAGTGTGATAAACGCTAAGGTTTGCCAGAATGTTCCAATAGCATTCGTGAAAGTCCGAAATCTTAATGAAGACCATGCGTTTTCCTTTTGGAAGTTAGTTAATCTGTGTATTTATTGACCACACTTTAGACTTTAACTAAGCTCCCTTGGTGAATGTGTAGATTTTCCGAAAGGTCGTTGGTAAATGTAAGACTAAGTAACATGTCTTTTAATGTGATCATGTATCCTCTCGTCAGTGCGTTTATTTTTCTTGTCACAATGGATGTAGAAATGCGTGAACGTTTTTATGAGGGTTTGACTGAAGCTGTAAACAGTAAGTACGACATTATAAACGGAAAGTATCAAGCACTATTAAATGAAATAAATGAGCCTGAAGCTTGGTGGATAAACAAGGGGTTTACTATTAGCGTTTGAGAAGGTACGACATTACTGTAGTCGGAAATGATCAAAGTTGATTACGACCATTTGTCGGAAAGATCACGTTGACGTTGGTTATGAATTGTTTTTTGTCATTCATGAGATGCACATCAATAGTAGCCACGTAGGACGTACTCGGATCCTAAAGAGGTTCACTAAAAGTACAAAAGTTGATATAATTGACATGCAAACTAAACCTGATGATAAGCTTAAGTTTATATTTGTTTATCAAGATCATCTTACTAAATTTGTTATTTTACGCGCTTTACGTTCCAATAGAGCAGAAGAGTACCACCCTCTTGACATATTTACCACTTTTGATGCACCTTGCTTTCTACATTTCAATAATGAACAAACATTTTCTAATAAAGTAATATATAGTTTTTGGGGCATGTAGGGCGATATCAGAAATGTGCATGGAAATCTGAATCCCAGTCCCGAGAGAACAAAACCCTTTCCTTATAAAACCATGTTTGGAATACCAATAAAAATAGATTTGACTACCTCTTTTGGAAAAACAGTTGGAGGAAATTTTTGTTGGTAATAATATCATGTTCCAATCAACTTGCACACACAACTTTGTAAGAAAAATGCCCCAGAAAGAGATGAAATAAAACCTCGTGACAATGGCGAACTGTACAGTATTGATGTGGCGTGCTATCAAGAAGAAAATTATCCTGCTCAAAAAATCGCAAATCTGCCAAGGAAGGACTTTAAGTAGCATGTCCAGCAATGCGTACTGCCTCTTTGCATGAAATGTTGAGATTTTGCAACATTTCAAACTAAATGTCGGTCTTCGGAGTTTGGAATTAACTTCATTCGGACACCTTATCTGCAAGATCTAGTTGGTTCTAGAACTAAAGGTATATGAGGTGTAGTTAGTGCATTCATAATAATGTCATTCAATGCGCCGTGTCAAGCCCATAAGCCAACGCCCCTTAAACAAGACGAAGAGAGGGATCATGTAGCACCCTCGTCTATTTCACTTTTACAAATACATGTTCTTGATCCAATCCTAAGAGCAACAGTAATCGTGAATAAATTATTGTCCAAAATAGTTTCAATACGTCCTTGGGGGAGCTTGAAATCCCTACAGAACGCGTTCCCAAGTAGCGGGTAGGAAAAAGCTCTCCATATATAGAGGGTAGGAAAAATACCTCTCGCGGACTAACAGGCAAACAAAGAGCTGCTGCCTTGCAGTGAAGCGTTAAATCGCTAAAGGCTAAAGGAAGAATACTTTGAGTAAAAATCTCCCGGTCCTCCAGGTTGGTACAATACCAAACATAATACAATCAAGAATAACAATATTTGGCGTATATGCAGTCTCGAAGACACACCAGTTTTAGATAAAAAATCTACAGAGGATCATCCAGAATATCAAACCATTACCTGTTAAAATTAAAAGTTTTGTTTCCCTATATACATAACAACAATGAAAAGCAAATCACATCGAAATTGAGAGCACAATGTGTACAATTTAGAAAGCCTACAACATGATAGTACAAAACTGCTATATCAACAAAGACTGAATTAGCAAGCTGGACGACATTACAGAACAAACACCAATAACTCAAGTGTATGATAAATATGATTAAAAGTATAAAGGAAGCTGCTAGAAAAGCTCTTGGAGTAAAGGAAAAAGATTACATAGTAAGAAGTATTGGTGGGATCAGGAAATTCAGGAACTGGTTGAAAGAAAGAAACAATTGTACATAAACTGGTTAAATACTACTAAAAACAAAGAGTTGCAGTTCTTCAATAAAATTAAGAAAAAAGTTCGTAGATGGGTTATAGAGAAAAGAGAGAAGCTTGGGATAGAAAGTATAGAGAGATAAACTCCTATTCCTCGCAGAATAATAATGTGAATATACAACCAATTTCAGTCAATAAATGGATACAACACTACAAGAGCCTTCTAACAGAAACGAGAAACGAATATGAGAATGCGGAGGTGCAAATTATGGTAGATGGAGAAGAAATTACAATAAATCTGAAAGAGTGCAAAAAACGATTAGTGGGTTGAAAAATGGTAGATTTCCCGGACCAGACGGTGTAAATGCTGAATTATTAAAATGTGGAACAGCGAAATTATTCAATATACTCACATATTTTTTCTAAAAATTTATGAACGGGCGTCGCGCCCCAAGAGAATGGAAACTGTTGTATATCAGTTCCGTATATAAGAAAGGGAACAAACAAGAATGTAGTAATTACCGTTAGATATCTGTAAATAGCACTCTTAGTAGTGTATATGGTAGGGTGTTAAGAGATTTATTAGAAAAAGATTACAAAAACGACAAAGAAGAAGAAGAGTAAAGCGGTTTCCCAGCAAGTAGGTCCTGCACAGACAACGTATTCTGTATTAAACAAATCGTAGAAAAGAGAATGGCCACTAATATCTCAACTCATCTTATGTTCATAGACTTGCATAAAGCATATAATAGTGTTCCTATTGTCAAGTTATGAGAGACTTCCAGAACACGAATATTAATCATACATTAGTAAAAGCTATACAAGATTTACACAAGGATTCACAAGCGTCATTAAAAATTAAAAATAACATCTAAAAGCCATTTTTCGTTAACAAAGGTCTCAAACAAGGGTGCTGTATTTCACCTACATTATTTAAAATATATATCCATCATACACTAAGAAAATGGAAAAAGAAATGTCAAGAAATGGGCATCAAGATAAACGATGAGGTCTGTTTGTATACATTACAGTTTGCAGATGACCAGGTTTTATGTGCAGGTGACAAATATCATTTATCAGTATATGACGCGCAAACTGATAGAAGATTATAAGCATATGAATCTAGATAAAACTAAATATTTGTGTATAGGAGAAGAGACTACAGATATTAAAGTAGAAAATCAGGAGATTATAACAGCATGTAACCAGTGTAAGTATCTTGGAATATTATTTGACAATCAGAGCACAGGTGAAATAGAAATCAAAGCACGAAATATCCAACCACGAAAAATGATTGCAATCCTTAATGGAATACTATGGAGCAAGGAAATAGGAAAAAAGCGAAAAATACAGATATACAAAACTATAATAAAAAGTCGTCTACTATATAGATCTGAGACGTGGAGGATGACCAAAGCAAGTAAAAGAAAATTAAAAGCAATAATAATAGATCCTTTGCGACAAGCTGCAAGAATATCACGACGAGATAGAATAAGAAATGATGAGGTAAAAAGAAGGATGGGTATTGAGGGCACAATAATTCAATATACAGAACAAAAACAACTTATCATGTATGGACACATAAAGAGAAGGAACAGCGAACGATTGCCAAAGAAGGTCAGGGACTGGTTTCCAAGAAGGAAAAGAAAGAGAGGACGACCGAGGAAATCGTGGAGTGATGGATTGTTTGCAAAAACATATAACAAACTTTATCACATCAATAGATTTTATTCAATAGAATTTCAACTTATAATTTGAAAAAATATAACGCCATAACAAGGTATACGTCACTATTTCAAACTGAACTGTTATTTATTAACTTATAATTTTGTCACAATTTCATCAAGAATGTTGTTCTTATGAGACAGCCTTTGGCGTCGACGTGTTTTAGAAATGTGTGATAAAATTCTATCAAAATTATTATTGTCACTGTAGATGTAGACAAACTAAATAGAAAAATATAAAAATTTAAATTTTTCAATTTTTTAAATTAAACACTGAACTTTAACCTTTGAACTCTATGGCGTAATGCTTCTGCGACAGCGACGATGTTCCTACAAATACTGCTTAATTGTGTTCGATTTATTTCCTTATTCTTTAGCTAATGTTTATTTTCTTTGAGCTGATGAAGCTCTAAACGAGAAAATTACTCTCACTTAATTTACTTCTTTTCATTAAATGCGAAACGAATTTGTAAATAATTTAATCAACATGGTGCTACAAAGCAAAAACGTCAATCAGTTGTGATTAAAAGTTAAAACTAAAATAAAGAGCTTCAAAGCTTCTACCGTATAATTAAATATGTTTTAAATACAAAATTTATCTATATTTATTTAATAACATCACTTCCTATTACGTAAGGAACAATGCCTTTGTCTCACAACTCGGTGCTTCTTTTGATAATTTAAATTCCTGTGAAAAATTCAATAAAAGAAGAATACAAATTTTGTGGTTTCAAAGTTAATAATAATTTAAACGTATTTTAGCAAAAAAAAAATAAGCGGTTTGTAGACTACCTTCTCAAAGAGCGAGAACACTCTCACAAGAACTCCTTATCAATTCCTTTTAAAAAAACACAAACTTAAACATGAAACTATTTTTATTACAACCTTCCAGATATTAACCCTCACATTAATAGTTATTTATGTACTAAGGGTGTAAAGTAACACTTCTAAGCACGAGCATGAAAATTGATGGACAAGCCGTAGGCAGGGCAACAATCATGTGAAGGCTACTTTACATCTGTCGGGCATAAATATTTTTTCGCACTTCTTAGTACTACTAAGTCAAAGCAGATTTGTTTTTAATTACATATTTTATTTTAATTTTAATATATACAAAAATCTAGTAGTAATAAGTTTAGAAAAACAAACAAATAAATTAACACCTCCAAAATAACAACAAATTAATTTAAAAATTTTAATTTACGAATGTAAAGTAGTCACTACCTCTAGGCTACCTTACAAGAATTAAAAATAATAGAATGTTCTTCTTTACCGGCATTCCTAAACAGAGTAGCGTCATTTAAAAATTTGAATTACAAAGCTTCAAAATCAGGTCCGTGAAGTTAGCGGCCTCATCAGAACACAAACCAAATTTTTGGTATGATTCGTTAGTGCTTCGTTTGTGCCTGTTTGTGCTTTAACAAAATCAATTGCGACTTCACACATTCTTGAGAAACGACACTTTCAGGTACCCGCTAACTTTATTGGAAGCACAAACAAAATGTGTGGTATGATTTGTTAGTTCTTTGTTTGTGGTAGTTTGTGCTTCCATAAAATAGAACATGTTTTTCAAAAATGGAACTTTTCTTGTCCCCGCTAACTTCACGCATGAAAAGGTCCGTGAAGTTAGCGGGCTATCAAAAGCACAACCAAAATTTTTGTACGTTTGATTTGTTAGTGCTTTGTTAGTTTATGTTTGTGCTTCAATAAAATCAATTGCGAGCACTTTCAAGGAGCCCGCTAACTTCATCCTTGGAAACAGAAGCGGAATTTTTGAAAGCACAAAGCGCCAATAATAATTACAACTTGTACATAATTACTAATACCTCTTTTACGATACATGTTACACATTTAATTTTATAACACTTGCCTTTTTGAAAGATTGCTTTTAACATAGTGTGATTTGAACGTGAATAGTAGATCTTTATCTTCAACAACAAAGTTGTTACGTTTGTTGGATTTTACTGGATAGATTATTTATTTGGTGTAATTTAATACATTTTAAAATCATTTTTAACTATTGGAAAGCTTCATGGTTTTGAAGTATCCAAAAGACTAGTAGATAGTATTCAAATATTACAAAATATAAACTTTGAAATAAATTCAACTCCGTAGGAATGTAGATACCGGTAATGATTGGTTAAACATTCACATTTGACATATTTAAGGCATCAATTGCTATCTTAGGAATAGAATGGGAGTGACTTGATGACTTGCCATTTTAACAAATCTTTGATATTGATATACCTAGTTCAGCTTCCACGACATTCTTACTTGATTCTCCTATATATTACTAAGAAAAAGGAAACCAACAGAAAAACACCAAAAACTTTACTCGGACATCAAATTACGGAAAAAATTGTTGTCAAACCCATCATCAACATTTTATCTTATCCTTTCTTCAGAGGAAATGATATGTTCAACATTATTCATTGCAAGTAAAAATTGAATACCTTTACTTCGAGAATTTTGCTGAGCGGAAGAGCAAATCCTACAAGCTTTTCCAAGCACAAAAAAAAAATTATCAAATTAGATGGACCTAGTGCACTGATGAGAATGTATGCTCCTGAACTTGAATCTTTGTCTTTCCATAAAAAGACTTTCTGCAACCAAAAAAGAATATGCTTCAGAAACTGAACCATTACCATTACTGCATCGTATCTTTATACCCATTTTGTTGGACATAATTGTTTTAATCAATCAATGTGCAATCTTGTTAGCGAAGTGCTAACATGATTTGCAGTAGTGATTGTCTTGTAAGGTGTGTTAAAGGAAAATATACTTTCTTATGGGGTCTACATAATTTCTTATTCCTTCAATTTCAGAAGAATCAGAAAAGTTTCTAACTGTGCAAAGCATAATGTACGTAAAAGCAGTCATGTGCTGTTCAGAAACTAAAGCTTGTAAAACTTGTAAAATTAAATTTGTGTGCTTTCAATGATGCGTAAAGTTAGCGACACCTGGAAAGTGATTTTTAAAACGATGTAGGGTCGCGCTTGATTTTATTGAAGCACAAACATACCCAAACAAACACTTACAAATTATACCAAAAATTTAGTTTTTCTAAAATCAGTGAAAAATGAAACTGATATTAAAGGTAGCAGATAACGTGGTTCCGAATTTGTTACTTGCTAAATCCAGAAAAATGTATGAAAAAGACATACGATTTCTTTTTAAATTAATGTCGACTTAAAAAAACAACAAACTACATGGAAAATGTGCTTTTAGTGTATTTTGGGAAAATTTCAAGGACTTCTACACTTTAGTCATATTATTCTATACTAAAAATAACATAGGTAAGAGCACGTTTGTAATCATTGTAATCAGTTAATTGAATTAAACAAATAACCTTTCACAATTATAGGTTAGGTAAAATTTACTCCACTTCTACACTCTTGTTATATTTAGTTTCTACAATTTAATTTATATATTTTTTAAATGAAACTTGATTTTTTAGGAATAATTTGTAGTGATTCTCATAATAATTCTCATGCATAATTTTGTACCCGTTTATTATTGTTTTGTCTATAGATTGATCGTAAATTTTTGGATCAATTTAGTATTAACTGATTTATTTATTTATTCATTCGTATGGTACATTTTAATACATTGTATTGTGATATAAGTGTTATGTATGGTGCCCTAAAGATTGAATAAACATGTATAGTGTGGTGACGAAACCGTATGCAATAGTAGATTAGTTTGTCTTGGAAAACTATTTGCTTTAGGTATAGGAAAACCACTAAAATCTAAACATACCAACCCTTATCCACCCTAGTATTCATATGTAATAATATTAATTAAGTGTGTAAACATTATAGGTTTAAATAAGAACATAAAATATAACAGCACAGCCATTGCATGACGAGATATAATGAACCGGTCCAAGCGCCAGTCACAACAATTTCCGAAAAAATAGTAGGTTAAAGAAATAGCCAAACAAAATAATGGAGAAAAACAATAATACAAATATTAACGATATATGCCGGCCTTAAAGTAAAAAAATTGCAGGCGCTAAAGAAAATCGAGCAAAAAGAGAGTGAATTTACGCCCGCAGAAGCGGAAATACATCATCTCCCTCGGAATGTAGAACGTCCCATACATATAAGCAGTAGATTCTATATACGTGTTAGTGTTTCCTTCAGTCACGGATAGATGGCGATATGCGTTGGCTTTACGGCTTTGTCATTGATTTAATATTGCAAAATAATGTTACCACACAACGGAACATCGCAATAATTTAAACATTTTTTTAAGTTTTTATATACTATTTAGTTATACTATTCAGTTTGTTTGAATTAATCTTTACTTTTAAATTAAGTGTTAAGGTGTGAAAATAACAGAGAAACTAAAATATTATAATAATGTAACACGTACAGCCACCTATCAGCAACTTCCCAGGAAGTTTCATATGCAACTATAGAATCATAGGCGTTATCACATTCCGGGAGAGATGATGTATTTCTAGTTACTATAAGTCAAACAAATTTACTTTTTAATTACATATTGTATTTTAATTTTAATACATACAAAAACCTGTAAATTAATAGTACTAATTAGTTTAGAAAAACAAACAAATAAATTAATACTCAAAATAACAACAAATTAATTAAAAATTTAAATTTACAAACGTAAACTGATCGCGACCTGTAGGGTAGCTTACAAGAGTTAGATTAAAATGTTTTTCTTTACCGGCATTCCTAAGCGTCATTTAAAAATTTAAATTACAAATCTACCAAATTCAGTAAACATGGAAACTGATGATGAAGAACTTTCTAATACTCCTCCCGGTATTAAAGAGGGTTGGAATTCAGTTTGGCCCACACGATAAGACCATATTTAGAACGTCCAAATGTCATGGGGAGTACGAATATACAAGAATTTTGAAAAAAGTTGCAAAACTTGGTGTTTTTATAAAAATATTCTTTATTGCCGTGTACAGTCGGCGGTTGGGTTTTCCCGTGCACAGTTGTTTAAGAAAGCCCGTCACTCGCTTTTATTTTTTGGGATGGGTTGCATCGCCGTGCACAGTTGTTAGGTTAAAAAAATATAACCTAACCTAATCTAACCTAACAACTGTGCGGCGATGCAACCATCCTTAATTAAATAGAAGCGAGTGACGGGTCTTTCTTGAACAACTATGCACGGCGAAACCTAACCTCTGACTGTACCGCAATCCCCGACTGTGCACGGCGGTTTTTATTGAAAAATTCAAAAAAATATTACTTAAAAGCACCAACTACACAGAAAATGTGCTTTTAGTTGTATTTGCGGAAATTTCAGGTTTTCTACACTTTGGTCATTTTATTCTATACTGAAAGCAACTTTATGTGTAAAAAATATCATAGATATTGGTAAGTTTGTAATAATTGTAATTATTTAATTAAATTAAACAAACAACTTTTTACAGTTATAGATTGGGTAAGATTTACTCCAGTTCTACACTTTTAGAAAATTTTTTTATATTTAGATTCTACAATTTAATTTATATATTTTCTAAAAAATTAGAATTTTTAAGAATAATTTTATGATTCTCATGTCTCTTCTCATGCATAATTTCGTACCGTTTTTATTATTTTGTCTATGATTATTCATAATTTCTCGGATCAATTCATTATTAACGATATATGCGGGCCTTAAAGTAAAAAATGCGGGCGCTAAAGTAAATCGAGCGAGAAAGAGTCGTTTTACGGTCGCAAAGCGGGTGTAAAGTAAATCATTAAATATAAGAAGTGCAAAATAGCTATTTATGTAATGAGTGACAAAAGTCATGAAAAATTATATTTCGTTACGTGTTACATACAAGAATTTTTCTAATTTTGACAAAAACAGAGTAAACGTGCTTAATTTAATATCATATTAACATATTCCCACTGTATATATTGTATATATAAATTTAAAAAAAGCTAAACGGATGTTATTCATATAACTCAAACAGTAAACATGGTTTGAGAAGTACCAACTGATTTTCTACTTTTCTAACTAGTTACGAAAAGTACTTGCAAAAAGTAGATGGTTTCAAAACTTCGTTGATTGCGAAAATTGTCACTTTACATATCAAAATTAGAAAAAAGTTATTAACCTACTCAAAATAAATTTCTAGCGCATGCGCAGATTAAACGTCAAATGATTTTGTATTTACGGTGAAATTTAGATTAAAGTTACAAAAACCTAAATTGATTTAATAATTCTACAAAAATTTTCATTGCACAATACAGTCAATCAAATTTAAAAACACCATCTTAACCTCTGTAAGTGTCGTCTTCGATGTTAAAAAAAGAAGCAGAATGCTGAAAAATTGACATCCAGATTCCCCAACAGCTACAGCTCCTTCAAGTTCACCGTTTACGATTGCAATTACGATGAAACAGTTCAAACCCCAAAATTGGTCAATTGGAGCTTTGGTATCAAAGTTTTTGGATCCCAAAGCTTCATCATGCACAACAATGAAAATGAAAATCTCCCTACTGCAGAAATAGCAGCGAAAACGCAATTGATATATGCTCCTGCAGATATAGGAAAACTCTTCGAATAATCATGTTGAAATAAGTCAGCTAATACCAGACTTGTTATTGTTAAATATTTAATCCTAAATAGTAATAAGGTAGACGATCTGTTGATTGATTCTCATCTTAACAGTGAGCTAAAGTTTTTATGTTTGACAAAATCGGCCAATTCTGATTGTATAAAAAGTATTTGCATTAAGGGTTTTACTCTATACTGTAATTATATTAGATCTACATGTAAAAGTGGCGGTGTAGGCATTTGGGTAAATAATAAACTATTATCTACTAAGGAGATTCAAATGTATCGACATACAGAAATATTGTACCGATAAACATTTTGAAATTTGTGCCTTATCTTACTAACTTCTTAGATAATAATATTTGTAAATAAATAATTTTAACATGTTACAGGTCTCCTTCTGGATGTTTGCAATATTTTATAGATGAAATTACTGATGTACTTAATCTACTTTATCATCCAAATGTGAATTTAGTTCTCTGTGGCGACGTCAATGTTGATTGTACAAAAGACAACAATGAATATAAAAACTAATTGCTTCATTATCTCATTTTAATTTGAAAAACGTTGTAGGCGGGCCAACAAAATTACGGAGACTTCTGCAACCACTATCGACCATATTTACACCAATATCAATCAGCCAGGATCCTGTGATATCATAGATAATGTCGATTGTCTACCGTAAAACGTTATTATAATAAAAAGAAACATTAAAAATTTTGAATCAGGTTTAGTAAACGAAAATTGGGAGAATTACATAACAAATAATAATAATCACAATACATTTTTACAACATTTTAATGTAAATTTTCCTTTACAAAAACACTATCCCAGAAAAACTAAATTCTGGATTAACAATGATAAAGTTATCAAGTTCAAAATTAAAGACTTATACGTACTTACAGACAAGCTAAACGAAAACATAGAACACTAATAAATAATGTAAAAGTTTGCATTATCAATCAAAAATTGTTGTTTCTGAAAATATTAATAAGGCTGCGTGGAACGTTGTTTCAGAATTAACAAAAACTGATTCAAACCATAAAACTGACATTGTCAATGGTGCTTTAACAGATGAACCAAATGATGTACCAAATGGGTTCAATAATTTTTTAATAACGCCGCTACGAAAATATTAAACAAAATACCTAGTGCTAATTTAAATGTAATTAATAATAAACCAAATACCTTACCATTAAGAGAACCTCTTAGTTTGTGTCCTTTCACGGAATGTGAGTTATTTGAAGTAGTGTATAAAAATTAAAAAATAAGAAATCGTCTGGTCCTGATGGCATTCCTATGTTCATTGTCAAAATTTGTTTCATTTTATTGTCCCTCAATTAACTTATCTGGTTAACTTATCCTTTTGTAATAGATATTTTCCGGAAAAATTAAAGATAGGTAAAATTGTGCCGATGTTTAAAAAAACGACCCTCTTGAGATGGAAAACTACCGGCCTATCACAATAAATTCAGTGTTTTCTAAAATATACGAAATTTGTTTTCTAAAAGGCCAGAATTATTCCTAACTAACAATAGTATATTGTCAAACAGCCAGCATGGATTTCGTTGTGGCAGATCAACTAGTTCTGCAATTCACACATTTTACGATTCAGTTGTAAAAGCGATAAATAACGGGGAATGCCCCGTTGGAATCTTCTGCGATCTCACCAGGGCATTCGACTGTGTTAATAAAGATAAATTACTATCCAAACTATATAGCTATGGGATTACTGGTCGGGCTTTTAATTGGATAAAGTCAAATTTAATTGAGAGATTGCAATATGTAACTATTAATAATTATAACAATTACAGTGGAGAGACTTGCTCAGAGGTCTCAAAAACTTTGAGAGGCGTACCCCAGGGTTCAATTCTGGGACCAGTTCTGTTCATTCTCTACATCAATAATATTGATTTATTAAATTTACCAGCAGATGTCATAACATATGCCGACGACACGTCTTTAATTATAACTAGTCAAGACAATATTGAATTGCAAAAAAGTAATAATTCACTCATTACACTACATAGATGGTTCTGTTCACATGATATCTTTTTAAATACCGGTAAAACTACTTCTTTGATTCCACAATAGACAGAATAATAACTGCCCGGATATAGAAATGCAAGTAGATAATGAAACTGTCCCTATATCACATTCTGTCAAATTTTTAGGATTATTCATTGATGACACTCTTAGTTGGAAACACCATTGTGAATATCTTGCTGCTAAATTAAGAACGATTTCATATTTAATAAAAATCTAAGTAGTGTTCTAACACAGCAACAGATAATCCATATATATTATGCTCTTGTAGAGTCAAGAATGCGGTATGGAATTTGTTTTTGGGGTGGGTCCACATCTTCTGCTGGAGTTTTTTAACTCAAAAACGTATCATTCGTTGCATAGGAAAAGTTTCCAGTACTGAGAGTTGTAAACCAATTTTATCAAGTTCAATTTACTTACTTTGCCAGCTATGTACCTATACGAACTGTGTCTACACGTTTTCAAAACCAGAAATAATTTTATTCTGAATAAGGATGTACATAAACATGACACCAGCAGAGAAAACTTTCACGTTCCATTTAATAAATGCGTCAAAACTTATAAATCTCTAAACAGTCTAGGATTAATAGCTTTTAATAAACTTCCAGTAAACATTAAAACATGTAAACATTTAGTAAATTTTAAAAGATTGTTGAAGGAATTTTTATATCTAAGTGTCTTTACTCCGCCAATGACTTTTTAACAATGTTAGTTAATGTTTAGTTATTTGTTTTATACATCAAAATGTGTTTTATATGACGTTTCCTATACAAATGTTTTGTCCATTGGAAATAAAGTTACTATTACTAAATCGTTATCAATATATTTCCAAAAAAAACGGACTGCTTGCATCTTCATATGAATAGTTTCTTATTGTAAGTTTATTTTTAATTATTACTTATGTTTTTATTTTAATCGTTTTGATTAAAAAATAATTTGCATAATTCTGCTCGCTTGCCTTCTATTTTATTGCTTGTATTTGTCTTTTTATTATTAAATTATGCTTTGATTAATATTTTATTATTTTACTTTTATTTAAGACAAATTCGTACGGTCCTTCCCGTAAATTATTTTATTTACTATTGTTTGTTTTATTTTTCGTAAAACTCCATACTAAACTCTATCTGATCTTATAAATTTTTAATTTTATCACCAATTCGCATGCCAGCTAACGAAAATTTAAAATTACTTTGTAACTAATTGATTTATTTTTCAGATATGATTTTACCACGGAAAACATCCTTTATTTAAAATGTTTACGTAAGTCAATAGTTTCACACAATACTGTTACGCAATTTCACTTTAACGTTGTAAGTTTCTTCTTCAAACTAATTAATTACATTTTTTTATAGGATTTTTGAGAAGATTTTGTTTAAGAACTTTAAAATTTCTTTAACTCTATTAAACATACTAATAAATGCTTTCTAGCGAAACATAACAAAATTTAATCATAATACTAAATAAAAAACAAAAACCAAAATTATTTGCTTTACAACAAAACTGTGAAAATCGTTTCAATTCAAAAATCAAAAAAAAAAAATTAAAACAGGACTAATTAGCTAAATTTTAATTTTAACCTAAAAGTCATTTTAAATGTTGCAATACTATAGCTACTGCAGCAATGAATAATAAAATTTTAGAACAGAATAATAGGTAGCCTTTTAAAACCTTTTTCATTTTATGCTCATTTAACAGTTACAAGTATTCCCGCTTTGGCATCTTTAATAATTACGCTAAATTCTTCACTTTGCATTACTCCCATTGTTATACCGAACAACATTTTGAAATAGGAACAAAAACTATTCCTTGAGCGTTGTACATTGTTAGTATCAAACTCATCCTCATCTACAATGCTAATGCTAACTGCATCATAAATTTTCTAAATCTTCTGTCAACCGATAGACCACAATATCTTATATAATTGTTGTTCTATTATAGAACAGCACAACTCAATTTTGTTTGTAACCTTTAATTAAATATTAATAAGAATAATATGGTCGTTTATGAACAACATTATCATTTAATCAATATGAAAAAAATTCAGAAATTCGAAGCCCGTATCTTCCTATTCAGAAAACGAAAGTATGATTACAATTTTACGTTACTTTTATTTTTGAAAATGTGGTTCTTCAACGTATTCAGGTTTTATTTTGTTTTTTAACCTTATTGAATGTTATGTTTAGTGGGTGTGATTTCGCAACCGAACAAGAAATACATTAAGTTTGTTATTATTACCATTACAATAACAATTTATTTTCAATTGAATTGAAACGAGATCAATGTTTTGTTCATTGCAAACATCCTGTTATGCGGTAGTATGGTGCCCCTGGCTTCTCAAGGGTCTTTCTAGACTACCAAAGTTTTCGAACTAATCCCTTGTTTTCTGGTAACTAGCAACACATTTGCAAATAGATTAATTAATTAATTAAACAAACAATTTAACAAAAACTCAAATTTCAAACAATGTCGTAATCAACAAAAATGAAATGGTATCTATGTAATAAAATATTTGATAAACTTATATTTTTAACTTTTTCAATTAACAAGTTAACATTTTTTCATCCACATAAATTTATATTAATTATTTAAAGTTAATTTTAATTTTATTCTAAAGCTAAACTTTATATTGTGCATTTGTAATGTTTAAAAACACTACAGTTATATTGTGACCTTTTCACACACATTTATCTATTTAGTAAATAATACATACGTCATTAAAAAAATTAATCCCAAGCATGATTAATTCTAATATTAGAGCGCATCAATATAAATGTAGAAGACACACAATTGAACATTTTATAGCAGCAAAATGTAAACATAATCCTGATTTAATAAAATTAAAATTTCTCAAAATCATTTGTCACCGCATTCCAAATTGTTAATACTACAATAACGCTACCTATGTAAAACCGCAAAATGAATTAAAAGCGATTGATCATTAAACGCGTTGCTGTAAATTAATAGAAACTTGAAAATTTTATTTAGGTAGAAATGTATTGGAAAAATACACTTGTTTGTGAGTACCTAAAGTTTAGATTTCAAAAGAAATGGTGTCTATTTTAAATAAAATATTTATCAAATTTAACTACGGTATTAAAACGTGAGATCTATCAATCAATTAGCACAAACACTATTTTTGTTTCTATTTTAAAAATATATTGAATAATCACTACTATCATCCCTTGCGTGTGACAGTATACTCTTTCATTAAATACCACAATCATTTACAAATCATTGTAATACTACTGTTGTGTAGGAATATCTTATAGTTTCAACCACGTGACTAGATTAGACGATGTATATCTTTTTAGTACATTAAAATTTATATATATGCAAATTTTCTGAGTACCCGTATACCTAAATACCTTGGGAAATATTCTTTAGGTTGCTATCGACCACACGTTTTCTTTTAGTTTATACCTCGAAAAATGGCATTAAAATATTTTTAAAAATTGGGAAGTTTTTGTTTTCTTTTAATTCAAATACAATATCTATTGTTAACGATTGGTTTAAATTTAGCTTGTGGCTGCAAACGCAAGATCTACCGTTATTTCTGACCAATTCCTCTATTGACATGTCCGCCATTTATTCTACATTAAAGTTACAGGTCAAATAATTACAAAATTCTATACATAAATACCAAGTTACCATTTCTATTGTAGCAAATTACATCGTCTATACTTCTTCTTCTTCGTTCCTAGGATGGTTCGCTAGATGTGTTGTGGTCTATTAGTGTCTGATGGCCATTGCAAGGGTGCTGCTGTAACTTAAGCTTTGTTGGGTTTAATAAAAGCCACCACTGGGGAATCAGGATCCAACATTTCAGTATACAATAAATCTCGTATTCGATACACAGATTTTCTTATAGTTGACAGCACGCATTTGTACAATAGTGAACGGCACACTTGAGTTCTCTAACTCCTGAAGAGTCCCAAAAGGACGAAACAGCTGTCGATTGATTTTCGGTATTTGTGTGGTTGCCTTTTAGGCAATACGAGATTTTTATTTACTGCTAACATTTAGTTAGTTATAATTATAGAAGGATCGACTTATGTAACTGATTTTACATATCTGTCGACATAGTTGCTAAATGCGTACGTGATCGTTAACACAAGTCGACCCTAGGTGTCGTAAAACTGATTGTTCTTATTTTTAACTCCAATTGTTTTTTATAGCCTATTTTACTATTCTTCAATATCGGTAATATTTTTAAATAAATCTACACAAATAGTTGTCGATCAACTAAATACTGTTAGTGTGTAAGCTTATACTGAAAAATTGTTTTAACAATATGTAAGCTAACAAACAAATTTTAAAACTATAACTGCTGTTGTTTGTGTAACTGTTTAGACATTTATCTACACCAAATTTCTTGCTCATCTTATTTACTTTAAAGATGTATTGGCGTCCTTGTCTTTCCTATATAAAGTTTTGCTTATAAAGTTTTAATCATAAAGTCTTACTATACTATACCATTTATGTGCTACTGGGGTTATCTCTATTCCAGTAGTATTTAATAAAATTAGGTTTTCTAGTTTTTATTTTAGCTTACTATAAATTATATAAAGTGTTAAACACGAAATAATTCCAATCTAGCTATCAAATAACAAGACTGTCCGTAGACGGCGCCTTAGACGGATGGGGGAAAACAAGTAGTGTGTTGGGTATGTAGATATCTTTTCTATGCACTACCAAGCCGTTTGTCACCCCTAGAGTATTTGTGCAGTAACGGTTTGAAACAAACGTGTTTTCTCGTGCCGAAAACCATGTGTGACAGAAAAACAGGAGCAACGTACAATCCAAATTTCTCGTTAGATTGAGAAAAACTCCGACTGAGGTGCTATCGCAAATTTGTTGCAAGAAGGCCTATGGCGACAATTCTCTCTTGTGCGATGTTTTGAGTGGTGTAAGCGCTTCAGTGAGGGCCGAGAGTACTAAGAACCAGCGCCCATGTCGCCCTGTCACTTTTCAGCGGCAATTACCAAAATCAACCAAATTGTGCGTGCAAATCGTCGAATGAGCATCCGGATGATTGCCAGGCTGTAAACTCCGATAAAAAAACGGTTAAAAAAATTTACACGAGGAATTCGCTGGGCAAGTCAGTCAGTTGGAGCAAAACCTGATTCCTGACCAAAAGCTCTTGCGTCAACAGGTCTGCTAAAATTTCCTTGAAAGGTTAGAAGAAGATCCCGGACTAATAAAAACATGTGACGATGGTCACATTAATTTATAATTTAATTTGCATACGGGTGGCAACCAAACATGCATAAATTCCGCGGGTTTAGTATCATTAATATTCAAAATTTTAGTAATTTTGGATTTGAAGGGGTGATAAGAAAGGAAAACGGAAACGATTTTGGGTACGCGAGATAAGGCATTCAGGTGCTAAAAAGTTTATCCAGTACCACAAGGTGCATACTAAATAAATCGGATCGATTTCAAATATATTTTAGAAATTAAATGGTCCAATTCTGTATGTGCTAATTGGTGCTAATTATGAAGTTATGTATCTAAAAGAAAGGGCAGCATTAATGGTAATTATGATGTTTCATTCTTAATTCCTAATACTAAGTACAATTGATTTTAGCCTTTTTTTTCTCTTTCTTGGAATATTAATTATACATACCTCTTGGTTGGCTTTGCTTACGGATTATTCAAACATTTCTGGTTTATTGAAACTCCGGGCAGTCGTTCCTCCGTATGGTTGTTTTATTCATTGCAAGATTGGTTGAGGATGTCTTCGACGATGGCTTCCACAAATTAACTAGCAATCTAAAGAAACGTAACGAGCTTCGTGAGTCTAGTATTACTTGCCTGGAAGTGACACCTTATCTCTCTGGTGACCAGGATATTGATGGTAATCTCTGTTCGGTTCTTTGTATATAATTTGTACATACTTGCCGCATATAAAGTTCTAGTTATTATACTTATAAATCAAAAATTTACATTTGTACATACTTACCAATAATATTAATTTAATTTTTGTTATCGCTGGTCTGGATGTTGCATTAATAATCGCCGTTTTAATTTTAATTAATTCAACTAGAGTACAGTTATCTCGGTACAATTTTAGGTTATATTTACTTTTACTAATTTATTTATGGCGAATGATTTTGTTATATAGGGTGTTCAAAATGGATTACTAGTACTCTTCTTTGCATTTTTATGAATTCGTTTTTATTTACTTTATTACCGAAGTTTCTCACTTATTATACATTGTATATATTGTTATGCCTCTTACATATTACAAGTATAATTTTGAATATTACGTCTTATTTGATAAAATTCTACTCAGGGACAGTTCAAATTCAACCCACGCCCAAAGGCAACCGAAGAAGAATCTGACTTAGCCCTCTAATCTTGTTTTAACTTTTAACGGTGCAAACATTATTACTTGCGATGTTAAAACAAAAGCGGCAATCAATGCATTGGAAGACACCTGAATCGACCGGAATAAAAAAGCAAGGATGTCCAAATCCAAAATTCAGGCAATGTTGATAGTTTTTGATATATGGTAACGTGATGACTGAATGGGTTCGAGAGGGTCAGACTTTGTAAACCAGACTTACTATTATTTGTTAGTTTTGGCAACACTGCGAGAACAGTTCGTAAGAAACAGACCGGGTAATGGAAGAACAAATTGTGAATTTTGCACGAAGACAACGCAAAGGCTCAAACGCACTATCTGTGAAGCAGTATTTGGCCAGTAAGGGCACTGGTGCTCGAACACGCGCCATGCCGCCAGACGGTACCGTGCGTTTTTTTGTTTTCGAATAAATTTGCTGAAAGGGACTCGTTTTAGTCGATGGAAACGGTAAAAAAACCAGACCTCTTAAAGCCCTCACCAAGAAGACTTCCAGCACTGCTTCGATCAATGGAAAAAACGTTTGGAAAGATGTGTGGCAAGGGGAGGTATAATCAGAAGAAGCATTCAATGCAGAATAATTTTATAATTAAACCTCCAGCTAAATAGTCTAGTCAACCATTTTTTCTTGCATCCGCAGAACCCAGGTAACTAGGTCAAAGTTGACTTAGGTAATCTATAATTTTGCATTCAATCACAAACCGTTTATTTTAGGTGAGTTGCTTTTTGGTCCAATTTTTGTATAATACTGTAAATAGTTTTCCTCCCTAGCCTTTTGTTATGCTGCCGTAATACCAAATTGGTAGATGTAACCCAGAATTCTCGGTACTTTCAACTTGAGTAATTTTAAATTTCCTTTTGGTTAAAAGTGTTTTGTCATGGACGATACTATATTGTGAATTTTCTTTT